>JAOWBL010004944.1:0-10646 GCA_028564865.1 Zenarchopterus dispar | reverse complement strand
TATATATATATATATATATATATATATATATATATATATATATATATATATATATATATATATATATATATAGTTACCCAAAGCAATAAACAGAAAAAAAAATTGCACCAGGTCTTAGGAGGTTCACTTCCCTTTTTTATTGTTTTACATGTATGTATATATCTATGTATGTATGTATGTAGGTAGGTATCTATCTATCTATCTATCTATCTATCTATCTATCTATCTATCTATCTATCTATTTGTCTATATATTTGGCTAGTGAAGTTTATTTTGAAATCTCAATTCTCAAAAACAGTCTGACTTTACAAATCCATGCAGATCTAACTTTGATAGACAGTAAACTTGCTTAAAAAATCGATACCAAACTCGGTCAAAGTGTGCGTAGCAAGATAAAGTGTTGTCCAGGCTACACACTACATTACTTATGTGGCTGAACTTTTGTCATCAGCTGGTCACATTTGAGCAAACGTTCTGTAAACACCAACCTCTGGAGGATCAAATCTGACTTTCTTTTTATTTTCTTTTTAAATTTTACATGAAATGAGGTAATTGGACTCTAGTTGTGTGAGTGCCTGGATGACTACTCATTCAGGTCAAGCTCCATTACAATGTAGACATCTAACAGACTGGTGTTTACTTTAACCTGCAGTGTTCTGTTTACTATGAATGAGTGAAAACAACCGATAACCAAGACCTGAACTTAAGTTTCTGAATTAACACATAAGTTTTTAGAGCACTGAAACAGAACTAAATTTAAAAAAAGACATCCATCTACTGTTCTTCTGATGTTTTAAAATCTAATCAGTAATGAGAGTGATACCATCATGACGTGACAATACCATCTTGATACCAGCATTTAATATACACAACACACATTCCTCGAGACATCTAATCATAACTAAAACCAGCTCCAGTTAGTCCTAAATCACTTCTTCCAGCTAGATGGGTTTCCGTAAAGACGGGTCTAGTTGCAGACATCAAAAAAGCCAATAGCCCGGCCAGCCACCCTAATTATTTTCCTCTTCAACAAAAACATTTAGTCTGTTTCCTCTGGATTCAACTTTGATTTCCCGGGGGTAGTGTCAGAAGATGCAGAAGGATAGCCACACAACCAATTAGAGAAATTAAGCATGTGTCATAGGCAGAGCAACCAGGAGATAAGTATAAACAAAACGCATCTAAAATGGTGGATGGAGGAGTAGCAACGATGGTGAACGGCTGTTGTTGGTTTTGCAGTGGAAACTTGTTAATCCAAAACATTATTAATTTTCTTTGACTTTTGGGTGCTTTGGTATGACTCCTTGCATAAATGTCATCTCCCATTATTGCGGCAAGCTGATCGGTACGTTACTTACCGAGACCCCTTTCACAAGGAGCACATGCTTTGTGAAAATCTAAACATTAAATATTTACTTCCTTCTAGGAAGCATCATTTAGCTCTTTTAGTTTTCTATCCCTACTATATCCAAAACCAAGAAAAGTAACGTTAATTCATGTCTCAGATGTCTCTTGCAACAACTGTTTATGGTGTTTTGGTTAGTTTGAAACGCTCGGTGATCCGCGAACCGCCATTTTCTTTCTGTATGCTCGAAATCATTGACGTATTTCTATCGTCGCTGGCGAAGATATAAATAAATAAATTGTATATTCTTGTTCTATAGTCTTTCTTCAAAGTAAAGTGATATGGTTTTATAATTATTATAATTTAATTAAGATACGGCCATTTTTTGACTTTTAACTGATAACATTTACAAAAATACTAAAATCAAACGCTGTCGTCGCCATTGCTCCTTGCTCGGTAGACACGTGACCAAAACTAGATCCATACGCCTATATCTTTATAATGGCCTTGTCACCGGTGCCAATTAAAGTAGATCCCATAATTAATGTTAAGAAGACGGAACCGTGTTGGCGGCAGCAATATTTTGGCCACTTCGCGAAAGTTTTAAAGAAGATGTGAAGGATGCTCCATGTGAAGGGACTAAAAGTTACCTTAGGAGCCAAAGGCCGATCGCCGCTTATTACTTCGCGCAATAACCTTCCGCGGCTTAACGCTGCTGCACTGTACGTCACGCAGTTATGAAGGTAGCTCAAGTGTCCACAGTGGACATCAAACTCCAGACAGTTATGATGGAGAAGAAATCGAGAGCATGACCAAACAAGATTAACTGTTAGTGCCATAAAAGTTACAGAACCTCCACGACTAAAAGGTTTTGTTTTGATCTTTCTTTACAAAAAACCAAAAAAATCCTTGTTGCACTCTGGAAAAGTCAAATATGTCAAATCAGATTATTAATGATTTTAGGATTAAATAGGCACTTTTTAGAACACACATGGACAAACAGTGACCCGAGAGCGGAAAATGACTTATGGACCAAATATAATCACTCAAAAATAACCTAAAAGTTCATACATGCATTTTCTGAGTGATTGTGGTGGAGAGTGTTGTCTGTGTGTGGTTTGGCCTAAAGAAGAGTGGGTTTAAAAGGAATGCTTCAAAGACTTATCATTAAGTGGTGGTTTGTTTTAGATGGCACGAGAGCTTCTGCTGGCTCAAGGACTACGCCAATGTTTTAACAAAGCGTATGAACTTCACATTGACGGGGTAGAAGATAAAATCCTGTAAATATATATCTGTTTAATTTCCAGGAGGAATATTTTTTAACAATCAGTCAATAATCTACACATTGGCATCAAAAGTGAATTAAAGAGGGTAGTCTTGTAGTCTGTTGCTGTAAAAAATGTTCAAATTTTCCTCCAACTCTCAATTGCTGATTCATTTTTGTTTGGTTTTTCAATGATGTGAGTTCCAAAGACTTATAGAGCACTTTTCTTGTGTTTTGTTAAGTTAATCTTTTTTTTTTTTGTTACATAAGGCTTGCTATTTTGGTCCATAGCAACTTCCTTCTTGGTCACCTCATTGTCTACGGAGAAGTGGACATTGTCTATTTTTATCCCCCGTGAACAAGCTAAGAACAGTTTACTGACATTCTAAGACACTGATAAGGTGAACATTAAAAACACAAAACAAAAAACAAAACAAAACAAAAAAAAAAGACCTTCGGACGTCACTCAAGACCAGCTGAGGTTTTAGTTTTTGGTTTACATTTTTCTAAAACTCTTAGAAACTCAGATTATGTAAAATATATTGTAGTCCAAAAAAAAAAAAAAAAGCTGTAGGAGGCTTTACATGCGCATAGATAGTCAGTGATAGATAGTGAAATATACTATTTATGGAGAATTTTACATATTTTTTTAACATTTAGGCCAGGCCAATGCAAGCTTAAGGTGGTTAAAATTACTCGTATTAAAAGTATATTGCTGTTGGCGATGTTTTAAATCAGTTATAGAGCATCTACCTGTCGCAACCATGAGACATGTGAAAAGATGATATTCCCAAATTAATCCGATTGAACAATGCAGCAAAATAGTACAATTTCAGCATCATTTCAGGTATAAATCCCTAAATCTGTTGTTCTGGTAGCTTTTGATGTCCAAATGGAGAAATGACTGTCTACACATGCAGATGCCTGTTTAGCCTCCATGTCAAACCTCAGCATTAATCTAGAGCTCATGGTAGAGCTCTTCATCCATGATGTAGAGCTTGATACAGGATCTACCTTCATTTCCCTCTACTTAAATTTTAACCCCAGGTCTCACCCAAATTCCTACCGACTTATACACGGTTTTGAGTTAAAACACATGAGGCGTGTGACTTTGTGCACAAAACTTTTGTGAACGCCCACGCTCATAAACTTCAGCAACAGCAAAGACGTATTCATATAATGAGAAAAACATGTGATCTAAAAGCCTGCTCTGGATGTCTAATTGAAGCCTTCTTTGGAAAGAGACTTATTAAATGTGACAAAATTCAAATGTCAGCAAATTTGAATTAAAAAAAAATCAACTAGTAATCCAAAGAAAATTACTTTGTTATATTTGCTGCTCTTTATTACTCTTGTTGCTACGCTTAGCTAGCTGTTTGAAGTCTGATTATGCAAAGAAACATCTGCAGATTTTAAGAGTATTGTCCTTCCCAGAATCAAAGTTGTGGGAAGATGTTTCAACCTTGATGAGTGAGCAATTTCTGAGTAGTTTAACATCTGTACTGCATCTCTTTTTGCAATCCCCAGATGCTTCTAGGGAAATCAGGCAGAGCAGAGATTATGTATGAAACTCTTGCTCACAACTGCCAAGAAAGATTCCTCGCGGATATCAAATGACCATACAGACGAGAGACTCATCTCGCATTTTTCCACACAGATTAAAATATGCAGATATATTTGAAGGCTTTTTAAATTCATGGCTGGAATAACTGGTTGAGCACAGCTCTGATTAAAATAATATCAGATTCTTGCCTCTAAATTCGTTTAAAGCAAAACAAACGAAAAAGGAAAACAAGAGGCATTGTACCAGAGTACGTATTATTAATAAGAAACATGAATAAGCAAATGAACTCTTACTCCAAATTAGACAAACAGCCAGCTGACTCATCTGCAGGAATACATGACATAAAAGTTTCATTTCCTCACTTTTGAAGTTGTACTGCTGTGGGAAGAGTTTCCACGAATTATGCTATGAGAAAATAAAACTCCTGAATAATCTTTTTCTACTCTTACTCACTGCTGGTGTGAAGCGAATCGGGTATTTCAGTGTTTTACCTTCAGATAATCCTGATACGTGTGGTTTTGCATGGTCTTGTTTAGCATGATCACTTCTTTTATATCCTTCCAGGAGTCGAGCTTTTTGCACTGAAACAAGATGACAAAAATTGTTATCAGACTATTTGCAGCTTTAATTGTTGTTAAAACTTCACAACTTTTCAGATAAGACAGCAACTGCAATATCTAGTGCAGATGTGGTAACTGCTTTACATGCTTTTCTTTTTTGGTACCTCAGTGTCACCGATTTTGTTCTGATGGTGGTCCAGCTCCAGGATCCAGATGGAGGGAATGATACTGATGAGAAAGAGAAAGATGGGAGGCGAAACCCTGCAACAGTACCAAAAACTTCATTAACAAGGCTACAAACTGATGCAACCACAGATAAAAAAAAGCATGGACGCCATGCAAAGTGCAAATAAAATAATAATAAAACAATCCTGCAGTTTACTGTATTTGTATTTCTCTGCAGAGGTAAAGAAATCTGAAATAGTTCATACATTTTTCCCATCAACTTATTATCTTATTTTTAAATAGACATCCCTTCTTGCATTTCATGTCTGCTATATTCCAAAAATAGTTGATATGTAACTGAATTAAAGCTAGGATGAAGTGGTAGGAGGAAATAAAAAGATTTTATATGAATAATTGAAATATTCAGAAATAATGTTCAATAAGGAAAAATGGGAAGTTATTTGCATATTCTTCACTGCATGCTTTCATGAAATGATTTATCCTTCATAAGTATCAGACAGCATAGAGAAATATTCATCAGTAGATAACACAACCATATGGGCAAGACGCTGCTTCAAGAAACCTTTGGTAAACACTGAAATATGGAGCTACACTCACAAGTGCCCACTTCACTGTGCAAAAAAGAGGCCTTATGTTCACAGTTGGCACTGACGTCTTTGGACTTTCTGGACATTTGGGATGGACCATCAAACAGTGGAAACATCTATTGTGGTCAGATAAATGAGTATTATGCTTTTTTTTCTTGCTTTTTTTTTTTTGTTTGGAGAATGGACACTTTGTCCTTCGGAGCAAAGAGAAAACGGACCACTGAGATTTCTAGCATCAACAAGTCCAGAAACCTGAGTCTGCGGTGACGCGGGACTGTATCAGCGTACTTGGAAAAAGGTCATTTATACTTCTGTGATGTCAAGATTAATGCAGAAAAGCGAGGTGAGATTTTAAAGCAACAATAGTCGTGTTTCCATTAGGGCGGGTTCAGGGTGAACCCGACAGACAGGAACCTCTAACAGGGCCGACCCCCACCTCAGCCCTTCCAGTCGGCGTGTCTCCATTACACTGCGGCGCCAAGTCAGAACTTTTGACTGAAGAAATAACACAGCTGACCACCAGGTGGCGGTAACGTGCAAAAGAAAAAGAGAATGCAGTAAAAGAAGCAAGAGAAGAAGAAACAAATAAACAAGTGTCCCTACCTGGGTTTTTGTTTGCTTTTTTTCAAACTTTAAAGCGATAGCAACAATTGAGGTTGAAAGAAAACACCTGTTGACCTCAACATTAGCGTAAAATGTTAACAAGGTCTGAATCAACTATTTTTTTTTCTTAAAATCTCTGACGTCATCAAATGTACTAAAATCAAAATGTTTCTGGTCCAATAAGTTCAGATGACTTGTGTTCACACGATTTATGGTCATGAACGTAATTTAGAAACCCAATCAGCAGGTAACCAGGTAGGTCCTGTTGGCCGATCTAAGTACTTCTACTACAGGAACTTTTTTTGCTCCGTAAAGGTTCATGAAGGCCACTTTTGTGGGGCCATCAATGATCTGGCCCCGGAAATACCACCCAGGACCCCCACTAATGGACCCCCACTAATTTTTTTTTTTTTTAAATAAAAAATGATATATTATTAACACAAAAACTATGTGCACAGATGATGGCAGCTTCACATCACCAGGTTCTTCACTAGTAGTAAATCAATACTAAGATAATTTAAATATAAAAGGAACATATATGAAATGTAATAAAATGATCTTTATTTGTCGTTATATATCTCATGAATTATATATTTGCATATATGTATGTATCTTAAAGTCTTAGGTAAAACTGCCTTCACAGTAATTTACACCCTACCTTGCAAGAAATTGTTTTAATGCTTATTGCCGAGATACGTATAATGCTTTAAATCCATTTGGGCTGCTTAAATTATCATGTGGTTAGAGTGCATAAGGATACTAATTCAGGGCTGTTTCTATGCAATGTAATGATCTGTAAAGCATTTATTTAAATTAAAGCAACAAAAATAACACATCATTTGACGCATCTATGAACTGTTGAAGAATATGTGCTCACACGTGCTTTAAGTGTTGTGAAAGGAAAATGCTTCAGAAAGATAAAAGAGAAGCAACAAATTACCTCACAAAGTCATTATTTGCTAAAATAACCATATATGGTTAAACTTCTGTGATTTTTTTCAAAGAGGAACTTCCAAGGAAAGATGCTCCCTTTTATTCCCAGTTAAATTCGGACCATTATTGTCCCTCGTGGGAAATGTGGTTTCAGCAGCAAACGGCAACAAAAAAAAAAAAACAAGACAGTTCAAGCAAACCTCCGATATAAATGTTTGTTTAAAAAAAAGAAGAGTCCATTGAAAAAAAAGCACTGATGGCCAGTTAACCATTTTAATAAATAAATGCTAAAGTCCCGTCACAGCTTATTTCTGATTAAATCCATTTAATTAATTCCTTAAAGAGAGGATGATCACTGCTGGATAAAACTGTCCTCACCTCCCTCAATATTTGTTCCAGATATCAAATAAGGAAAGCTTTTGAATGCTAATGATCTTAATGGCCACTTTTAAGATATCAGACAGAGGATTTATTTCCTTGCTGGCAGGTTTCCATATCAAGGAACAAGGCGAGAAGTTACAAAGGAAACAATAAAAGATAAAAGTCTCAAAAAAAAAAAAAATCAAAAGTTTCAATCTGTGTGTCCTTGAATATGGTTATAACTGTTGAATCTAAGTTTTTCTAAAGGTTGATGACCGTGTCTTTGGTTTTGCTTGCATTTGACTTTAGGAAGTGATTGTCACACCACTAGTGTTTTTTTTCTTTTTTAGCCCCGGTACAATAACAGTTTCCTTCCTTCTCATGCAGAGTAAGAGGGAAATTTAAAAAGACCAGTAAAAATATTATACAGCTGATCAGAACAGACTTTCAGATACTTTCTAGTGATCATTTCAGGCTCAGAGGGTCTTTCTAATAAATTTATGGACAGAGTCAAGACTATACAACAGCAGGCTGCAGGGAGACAGTGCAGCTGCTGAAAAATGCTAAAAAAGATCATTATAGGACGGACAAGTGGCCTCTGTAAATGCAGAGAAAAAGATTGGTAATGTGTAAAAGATGTTGGGAGGGGGGAGTATCAATATGAGTGTTGTGAGAAAGGATGGAAACATTACAAAGTGGTAAAAATGTTACTGTTTTAATTTGTTTTGGAATATGTTCAAGGTCTGAAATCCAAAACAAATTTAAATGATTTTAAGAGAAATGACAATATGGGATATCTGGAAATATCTTAGATTTTTTTTTAACTTTCTGCAGAGGAAAAAAAACTAAAATAAATTAAGAATCAGAGATGGATCAATCCATTTTTTTGACTTCCGATCTGATTGTGATATAAACTTGCTGATAACTGATACTATTGTTTGTTTTCAAACTGACATACTTGCAATAAAAGTGCAGAAAAATAAACATATACATTATAAAGACCAGAAAATAAATCAAAACAACAATGTGCCATTCAAAAATGACAAAAGAAGGACAGTTACATGAATAAAAACTTAAATTTGCAGTCATCCTCATTCCAATATGCGATCAATGAATTTTGTCACTATCATCCTCCAGAACCGGTTCTGGACTTTTATCATAACTTGTTTTGTTTTTTATATTTTTGAATATGATCCCAGCGTTTCTTGATTCGGTTAGTATAAATCTTGAGTGTGTTCACAAGCAGTAAATCAACACAAAAATCAATGAACTGGTTCGACTCTTTTCAGGAAAAATACTTCCAGGTTGCCAGACAGGAAGAGTTTCTACCTCTTTTTGGTTTTTTTTTCTTCTCCCCATTTTTGAAAACATATCTGAGCATCTACTGCCTGCTGAGTGTAATCATGAAGCGCCTGTCTGAGATGTTTCACTCTCTCAAATAACCACTACACAAACCACTGCTTCCTGAGGCTGGATGAATAATTAAACAGGAAACCTGAACATTTTTTCGCTTATTTTTCCACACAGTTGGAGAAAAGTTTGAAGCTATACCAACAACTGTGTGACACAAGCTTTATTCATGAATGGGACGGAAAGTTCAACAAATTACTCCACAAATACGTTTTTGAATGATGCATTGATGAAAGGGGGAAGACTGTCAGGACTTCCTGCCATAGGAGTTCAGGAGTAACACCCAAACTAAAAAAAAAAAAAGAAAAAAAAAAAAAACAACCCCACGGACAATGACAGAATGATACTGCAGGATGCGTGGGGGAGGGGGTAAAGTCTGCGGGATGACAGAAAATAAATAAGTTATTAATCCGCAAATCTGTTAAGTGATCAAACTTTCAAGCAAAATATATTTATACAAAATCCATAGTTCAAGGCTGTAACTCACTCGATGCATCCTAAAAGGCAACATAATTCAAATGTTTTATTCAAATGTTTACAACGCAGCATCTTACCATTTGTAGTCTTGGCCCTTCCTCCTCTTTAGCGTTATTATCATTTCAGCCACAAGCGGTAAAAAGAGCAAAGTCAGTAACCAGTACTTGGGGTCTTTTTTCACCTGTGCGACTCCGAAGACCCCGATCATTGCAACGAGGACAAAAAAAGTCCTGGTGATGACCGCGCACAGAAACTTGAACAGTCCCATCACGCTTAGTGCTCGTTGGTCCGTGTTGCTCCTGAAGACTCAGATCCCAGACAACTGCCGGGGAGAGCTGCTGCCACCCCGAAGAGAGAAAAAAAAAAAAAAAAAAAGAAAGAAAGAAAAAAAGAAACGTAAGTAAATGCCTGAAGTTTCTCAGTCATCAAATCCCAAATGTTAAGCCCCGCCCCTTTCTTTCCCTTCTCATGTGACAGAGATGGATGGGATAATAGTGAGTATTAGATTGTAACATTGAAGTGCTCTGTGTTGCAAAAAAAAAAGAAAAAAAAGAAAAGATATTTTCTACAGTCATTTAAGAATGACATCTTGACTTCACTTCCAACTTTGTGCACACAGGAGGGCAGCATCATCTCGCCACTTCCTTCACGAACATCAGGAGAGGACGCCCTCTGCTGGTGAAATTGTGGTAAAGCGCTTTAAACGTAGGTGCAGTGAGATAACAGAAATTTTGCATTGTTACTTTCATTTATTTTAGAATTACTACTATAATCAATATTACTATTATCATTATCGTTGTTGTTGTTGAGAATAATGATAATAACAAAATAACAGAATTGTCAAGACTGAAAACTGATAATAAAAGTATTTCAGCTCTATATGCAACATTGTGTTTAAATGAAAATAGCAGGAGTGCATTTTTATCAGGGTGGACTAAATTAACTTTAAAAAGCACTTATTTTTTTAAGGTGTGTTGACCACAACGTGTTCAATAATAGTATGGGACAACAAAATTACTGACAAAGGTCATTCTGTGCTTAAATAAATAGATAGATAAATAAGTGAACCACATATGGTGAATATCTTGCAAGAGCATGAATAAAAAGAGCTTCCCATGGAGGATGCTTCTTTTAAGCTGAACATGCTCTTGCTCTTCAGTGCTGTTGAAAGAAAATGTGATGTAACACAGTTGTAAACAGGCCAGGGGACATTCTTCTGAGATTCAGAAGGAGCGTATGTTTAAATGAATAATGAAATAAAATAACTCTGACTCAACGGTGCTTGAGTATATCCCTGTTAACTTAACATGAGAGCCGTATATATATATATATATATATATATCTATCTATATATATA
>JAOWBL010004943.1:0-10647 GCA_028564865.1 Zenarchopterus dispar | reverse complement strand
ACTTTCCAGGATTTTATCTGATTTATCCATTTTGCAGTGATAGGATAAACTAAGCAAAACCACTAAGTGCTGCTTTTGTTTTTGTTTTATTTTATTTTTTGAGGTTACTGCTGTATATGTAATGAGAATGATTTATCATAATCTTACCTTGGTCTTTGTCCTTGTTTGAAATCACTTAAACTGCTTCCAAAGTGCTCAGCAACAACAATGAGCCGTTCTGAAGGGCAACAAGAATATATTTAAAAACAAAACAATGTTAACAATAAGCAATTATAGTTACACTGAATTGGCAAAGTCTGCAATATGTTTTGACTACACGTATATTATGTAAGAGATAATGCTGTATGCATTTTTCTTTATTTCTGTAATGCTGTTTTCAAATATTAGCCATAAAACAAACAGTGACATCTATGGCATTTAGACCCTATTGTTAAATTTCAGTACATAAAAATAGTATGCGTAATTTAACATGCAGTCATACCATGTTTCCCTCTGGAAATGTCCACGTATTGGCAGAGTCTGGGGTGAGTGATGGTCTTGAGGATCTGAAAACGTCCCAGGATTTTGATGGAGTTGGGGGTGAGAGGAAGGCCATTGCTACCACAAACATCATGTGGGAGAGCTGATGCAAAGAAGGTGAAAGCCCCTAACTGAGCATCTTTAAGGGGCCTCATTATGCCACTGTCTTAGGCACAGACACTGGAAAATGATGTATGAAAAAAAAATTACAAACGATAAATATAAACATTTTTGTCATTAGGGCTTTAAACTTAACTGAGAAAAAATTGACGTCATCATAACACATTTACGACACACAGGTAAGTTACAGACATTTCTATATACAAAAAACATTGAATGTGTTAAATATGCTGCAACAAAACTGTATACAGCTTCTATGTCCTGCAAAAGAACAGATAATGTGAAAAAAGTTACCTCGAAAAATGCGTCTTCTCGCTGGTAATGGGGAGGCTATACACTCACGTTGACAGAATGAATGTTATTATTGAAATAATGTTTAAATGATTTTTCTTCCTGCTTCTGCGACGTGACGAAAACAGCTGAGTGAACGTGATTAATGACGACATCGTTGTGCGACAAAGCACAGAAAACACACTAAAAACAAGACTGTAGTTGTTGAGCTTAACCAGTGCCTACACAAATTAAAGTAAAGTCATGTCTTGAGTGTGGGTTTTCGCTTTAAATTTACCTGTAAAAATACACTTTAATAAATTACAAACAGGCGGTTGCGGCTGACTCCTTAAAGCTCTAAAGTACCGTCGATCTCTAAATTATACGGATGGCGGAAGTAAACACAGAATAGCATGTCCTCATTCTCATCCAAATGCTTTAGTAATCTCACTACCGGGACCTCAATGAAGTCGTCTCCGGCTGCCTGCAAGGGGAAGGACTAAAACGGCACCTGTCAGCTCTCTGTCCTCCCTGAAACGTGTTTGGGTTGCAGTAGTCTATGTAAGTTTAAAGCTTTGTTATAATTACTCTAAATCTGTTGTTGTATAGTAAGTTTAGCTGTTAATAACGTCCAATGAACTAGTTCGACAAGCAGTTTAATTGTGCTAAGTCCAGGCTTTCTTCGTTGCAGTGATTTGAAAAAAGAAACCAAACCTTACTGACTCATTTAAAGTACACTTCTCAGGCGACAGAAATAATTATCTTCTAATTTGCTTTCAACTTTTTTGCATAGTATCTGGACTGAGGTTTCAAGGCAATTATCAATAATCAATTTGAGTGCTTCTTGTATTGACTAAATCCAAAATTTTAATTATTCACCCCCCATCCCCTCCCCTTTGACAAAAAAATTAAAAACACATTCAGACAAATCCACACACAGCAACATATTGTTATATCATCACATTGAACTTTAAACATGAGGTTTTGTCAGTAAACACCATTACTTAAACACATCCATTGTTAAAAAACAGATTAGAGTCCTGTGAAATCAATTTTGATGGTGTTTATATGATCTTTCTTTCACTTTTTGTCCTTTGGCAATCTTTGTTGTTGTTTTTAGTCTTCAAAGCAAATCACATTAACTTGAACTCTCATGACATAAAGCACAGTAGCTCAAGAAAGCGCCTTAATTTTGATCTACTTATTTATTTGGAATTGATATTAACATCTGGAAAATCTGTAATAACTATATAATCAGTGTAAATTGTTCTGTTTATTCGTGTTGGAGCCATTAGGAATTTAGTGAGCTAATCTGTTGGGAATGTTGGTCATCCATGCTCACCGTGTACTCATTTTGAAAGGAACAGGAAGCATCATCGGGCCAGAATCGCAGATGTGCTCCTTGTGACAGGATACAATATTTATTTTTCAGGGCGTCTGCCTGTGGCAGATAAACTAAGGAAATTAAAAAGTCAAAATATTTTTCAACAACAACAAAGAGAAATTATATGACTGACTATATTTTCGTTCCGACCCAAACGTTCAGAATAATGACCGAAACTGTCACCACTCACAAGTTTTATAACAACATGAATCAACATGGAAACAAAATCTGACACATTTCAGGCCTTGGCTTTACTATGCCTATCGTCACACAAAATTTTTTTTTTCCCAGCTGGAAAATTGTACAGTCCGTTGTTGCAGGTACTCTAAAAGGCACATAAGTCAGTCATCTGCAACGTCACTTTCAAGTGTAGCACAGATAACATTAGAGTTACAACTTTTTGTCTTTGCTCTTTTCAGTGAATTTTTGGTTCAAAACTCATTCTTCCCATCCTAAATTGGTCTCAGATCAGTCTGTTTTGATTTTAAGTGTATTTGAAGTAGAATATCATCCTTTATAAACTGTATTTGACCAGCAGGGAGCTTTCATGACATCCTAATAGGGGCATTTGATCAGTGTTTATCAGCAGAAACACAAGCCATTCTCAGACACGACATACATAGTACTAATGGATTCATCAATTTATTATGATGATTGCATCTGTCTTGAAGACATTGATTACTCTCCCATTAATATTACATGTTTCACTAAAACATGACTATGGAGGTGATAGCGCTACAGTGCAGACAAGGAGTAGTATAGTAAATAAACTTACGTATTAAACAACAGTATTTGTACAAGCAGATTCAACAGAGGGAGATATTTGATGTCGTGGATGATGTCCGGAGGGAAGCAGAGCGACTGAAAGCTCTGCTCTCTTATGTCATTGAGACAGACAGAGGACTCTGTGAGGTGGATGGAATGTTCATTTGGCTCAGATGCTCATTTAAAAGGGAAAAAAAAAGGTCATATCCTTAAACTGTATAAGAAGAACTGGACAAACCCCCTGTGATATCATTCAGGATTTTTTGTGGAGTACTTTTAAGCCTCTTTCTTAAGCAAGTAAGGATGCCAGCTTATTTCAGTCACCGCAAGTTATCTACTTCAGCTTTTTATATTACTTTACGTTCATTCTAAACAGATATGTCCAATCATACTTTATAGGGCTTTATTCACAGCTCAGAAGTCAAGACGGTGCTAAGTAGCAAAAGTGACAGCTAGCCATTTGCTATGACTACCATCAATTACCACACTCCTAAAATTTTGTGTAAATTTGTTGCAGTATACGATTCTCATGTAGTACAAAAAAGAAACAGTCACCCTCCATACATTTGTCATGTATGTGAAAACTATAAAGACAAAAACCTGTATTTGAGCCAGTTCTGCTGCCAAGTTGGACATCATAACGGTGTGGGTCAATAGAGAGTAACATGGCTTTGGAGTCACCCCCCAGTGGGCATTTGAAGAACTGCAACATTTTATACTCCCACATTAGACTTGACCAGGAAAACCAGTTGTTCCTTGATAAAACTGAGAAGGAGAACAATGTAGATAATGCTGTTTGCTATTTATTTGATGTCACATAATCTCACATCTTATAAGTTTCAAATGGATCATCTTGCACTGTTATCAACCAAAACATATGAAGGGAAATAGCATTTACCTGTATTTGGCTCTTTGGTGGGTTTTACTTTTCAGCCTTGCCACTGTGCAACTTTCATGCAAATAAGTGAGATTCCACCTTGTCCCCTTCTTCTTAGTACGTCAGTACTGGCAACACTGCAGGTGATTTTGAAAGGATGCATGTTTGGGTTTTAGCAGGAAACACTGTGCTGCAACATTATAAAGAGTAACTCAGTTGAATGAGTTCTGTCAGTTTAATTTAAAATTATTTTTCAGTTGCTGTTGTGGTTGAAGTCTGGACTTTCATTGGTCTTGTGTGCGAGTGGGAAGTGCATGTCCTTTGAATAAAAGGCCCTTTTAATTTTTCGCACAGAAAGCATTACATAACTCACAACTGGAGCACATCTGTGAACTGGACTGGTATGAAACACCCTGTTTCAAGTTAACTAAATCTCCTGCGATCTCTATTTAAGCAAGAAACTTATTTGAGCTTAACTCAATTAATTCTTTCATTTCTGTGACAAATTCTGGTGGAATATAAGATCTTTGGTGAGACTGTTTTCAAAAACTTTTTTTTTTTTTTGCATTTATTAAATATGATCATTGAAAACTTTTGCTCAATTTTTGCTCAACTTTTGCCCAATTTGAATATATGATTCAGTTTACATATGACACTTTTTTTAATAGTTTGAAAAATAATTGATTTTATTAATTGATGACGAGGATGGCAGTTTGTGTTTGCAGCTTTAGTCACGTAGTAACTTGGTTCTTTTGATCTTAATAAAAACTGAGTATGAAGATCATCAGATCCATTTACATCTGATGCTGAAGAACTTAATGGAAAAATACATAACTGAGCTTCAAAGGGAAAACTATGTAATTTAATTGTTGAGTATCGAGAGTTATTGAAAAAATAAAATGAAAGCAAAAAGACACCTTGTAAAAGCTTGACATTTGCAAAGCTTTTTTTTTTTTTTTTTTTTTTGTCAACCATTGAGATGTGTAGGGACTTTTAAAGCCTTCAGGTGGTGCTGGCATCCTGCACCATCTTTTTATTTACAAATGGTCTGCCTGGCAGACACTTCAGGAAATATCTCCCCACACTCTGAATCTGTGCCATAAACAAAGGAAACACTCGAGTGTGTTTGATTCAGACCACTTGTGTAACCTGACTGAGTATGCCAATGAAATACTGCATGTAATAATTATGTAATGTAATAATTAAATATTATGGAGGAAGATAGCAACAGCAAGAAGCCTTCTCCTTATACAACGATGGTGGGTTTATACAGTTTCACTCCAGAAAATGAATCAAAGAAATTATTATTTCTTCATGTTAAATCAGGGTAAATTAAGAGGACTGAAAGCGTTTATAGTGTTGTTAACACATGTGGCAATTCCCAACTGAAGTCTGGCTCTGCAGTGTCTTTATAGCTATGATCATTTCTCAAACTTGTGATCAATTTTCAGCAGTGTGCCAAATGAGATCAGCGTCTTGGTGGGCCGCTCATGTTATCACTTGGTGCTGCTCAGATCAGTCCAATTTCTCAAAAAGCAATGCTTTCATCCTTAATTTTATCAACTCCAGCTCCTTTGTGTTTCTAATTTCCTCATTGTCCAAACATTTTGTTTTCATCTTCAGCCAGCTGTTGTTTTTCCAGCACCTCCTTGTAATGTGTTAGAACTTTTCTTCTCTGTGACTCAGCCTTGTAAAAATCTTTCCTTTCTTCAAGAAGTTACTTGTAAGCAGCATTGTAAGGGAGCATTACTCCATACTCCTATCTAGTTGTGGATAGAGGGTCTGCTTACTACTGTGGAAAGTAAGAATTAAAAAAAAAAAAAAAACTTTAGTGAGATTTGTACACTGCAGACAATGCACTTTTTTTTTTTTTTTTTTTTGTAATTTTTAGTTTTTAAAAATCAGCAGCAGTTCCTGGCTCTTAATGTGAACAATGGACCGTTAAGTTGTCCAGTTTGCCAGAAGTCAGAACAGAAATCTTTAGGGAAAAAAAAAATCTTTGACATATTGGATACAGTCATAGTGTGTTGGAGGCTGTTAAAAGAAAAGTCAGGTTTATCCATGATCATTAGGTTTTCATTTATCCTTGAAAGTGTGAATGTTGAACAGCAAATAGAAAATTCACAAAAATGCCTGCGTGTAACAAAAAGGGTTTGTACATATTCATGAGATGGTTTTCTTGGCAGTCCTAAAGAAAAAAACTGAATATTTAGTGAAACTGCAAGAGAAATACTTTCTTTGACATTGCAGACAAAACCATCACATTCACTTTTTTTTGTAAGAATTGGCTCCCTTGTGAATGACATAGCGCAGTAAGAGGAGATATTGCTTTGCTAAAGTCATCAAATGTTTGTGCGAATCATCCGACTGTCTGAGTTCTAGTGTTACAACAGTCGAACGAGGAATATCGCTTGAATCAATGGTAATTAAGAGTTGTTCCAACACCAGTATCGGAAACACTAGCTGATACTAATGAACATCATATACTTCTATACACCATTAGGTGGCATGACATTTTGATAAACTTCTTCTTCTCTGTTGCTCGAAAAAAAAAGCTAAGCAATGCTGCCTTGGGACTTCCTGTTATGAGGTGGAGAAGCAGGGGAACGGGTGTAGGTTTAAGCAAACATTTAATTCTACAAAATATCATTTCTCATTTAACCTGAAACATTTTCCTTTCAGATATTTCGAAAAACATACCCTGTCAATGACAGCTTTTAGGTAGAAAATCAGGATGAGCCAAACTGGAAACGTCTGGTCAGAAGTTGACAAAAATGGGCGATAGAATGTTTTTTATAAATTTGCATTTGATGCATATTTCTAGTCGTCTAATCCTGCCACATCATTAAATTAGGATGCTACACAGAAACAGTAGCATTTACATAATGCCGTACAGTCACAGTAGACCTGTAACGCATACCACTGTTGTGGAAATTATAGTGTTTTTGTTTTTGTTGAGACTATGTGAGGCCGGTTGACTGAAGTGTATGGTCATTTTGGAAGCTGTAGTTTGTGGTGAAGTTGTCCTGGAATGCAAACCTTGTAACTCCAAAATATCTTTCACTTGAGCTTTAGAAAACTATCCACATTGTTGCTGTTAGTGAACATATAAAATTATTACATGCTCTTAAAATTCAAAAGACCTGCTGCATAGGTAAACTTGTTTTCTGTCTCTGTCTTTTGTTTTTTGTTTTTTTTTTTTTCTCTCTGCCAGGTTCTTGGTTCGCTCATTGATCAAGATGTCGAGCCACAATCCTTTGTTGAGGCTGGAGCAGCGAGCAGCCGAGGCTGACCAGATCATTGAGTACCTCAAACATCAAGTCACGCTGCTAAAGGAAAAAGCCAGTGAGATGCATGCACAAAAGTGCTCATATTTAAACTTATGCTATAGTTTGGTAACAAATGTGCCTACGTAAGATGTGTTTCTTTGCTAAAATTAATCCCGTGCTGATCAGAAACACAAATCTTGTTGCAGTCGTTCAGGCCAGCTTCAGAGAGGAGAAGAAACTGATGGTGGAGAACGCCAAGTTGAAGAATGACATAGAGGAGCTGAAAAAACAGCTCCTGGAGAAAGAGAAGGGAAGAGGAGGTATGTCGACTTTTGTTGTTGTTGTTAAACCCATGTTGGTACCTAGTTGTACAAGTGTTTATGTGTGCCTGACTTGGCAGCATTTGTTCTCAGTTTTTGCCCGTTACAGCCTCTGTTTGGTTTGTCTTATCAACAGTAACTATCCTATTCTAATAATCTAGCTTAAGATTTGTCTCCGACATACGCGGGCATTTAAGCGCAAATGGCTCAGATTATTTAGTGTTTTCTACAAAAGGAGGTACAATAATGAAAAAGGGGTTGAAGAAATAAGTTATTTAACCTTGCACGAATTTGAACGTCCCAAGAATGTGTTCCAGAACACTCAAGACGACGTTTTTCCATGTACTTAATGCACAGTAATTGTGATGTTTAATGTGGGATATTTATCTCAATGACTTTAAGGTGGCTTTAAATAGCTTAACCAAAACGTATGAACGAGCAAACCGATGTGAATTTGTGAGAAATTAAAAAGGAAACAATTCAAGACGACTACGATGTCTTGGGGGATAAACAAAGCTGCAGTTCTGCAGCCACGAGGTAAAAATAGTGGCAGCTGAAGATGATAATCAGATTTAAGGCCATATCTGCTGGTGGTTCTGTCAAATCATGAGTAGATGAGTGTGATTCTGGTCCACAGAACTTAGATCTGTATTAAGGGATATTTTTGGACATTTGAGTTGATTTATTGTAATTTCTACAGTGTTGACTTATTCACTGCAGTTGCAGAATGTAGGCCTTAAATTGAACATAGAGACTTATTTGTATTAAAAGTCAGAGGTTATAGCTTTATTCCATCTGTTTTACAATTAAAATTGATTCAGTTTTTCTTTCTAATGAAATCTTGCCTTTGTCCACCCACTTCTCTTTCTCAAAGTTAAAGTTATCATCAAACTTCTATTATTTGTACAGTAGGAACAAAAGCTGAAAATTTCAAAGTAAAAGTCTTCTAGATCCTCAACCCCTCTTTTTTAGAAAGAACCTTGATTGCAACATTTTGAAAAACAACATATGCAGGATCAACCCAGCCATTTCTCCTGTCTGTCTGTTTTCTCCTGTGTTGTTTTTGCACTGCCAGACACTGGAAAACAATAACAAATAAACAAACAAATCATCATAAACCTGTTTAGCTTTTACCATGACACTCTTTGCCTTATGTCACATCTCTGCTTCTTTCATCTAACTTCTTCTTTGCTAACCTTTCCATATTTATCCTCTCCTAAACTTTCTCATCCCACCATCAAGTCTCCCCATTCTCTTTCCTCTGTGCAGATGACACACCAAGCACCTTCTTACATGTCTCCTTTTATAACACTGTAGTTGCCCAATCACCCGACAGTTCCTCTCCACCACCCAGAGCCCGTCTCAGTTTCTCCGTGAAGTTGACACAGAAGCTTTCCATCTTTAGCTTCTACTACTTGATCTTCTGTTATCCCCTTGCCATCAAAGTCACCCTGCATACTACTATCTCATGCTGTCTGACTACATTCCCTCCTGTCACCACCTTCCTGTTTTCAATCTTTCTGATAGTATTTGTTGTAAAGAATATAAAAAATATGCATGCTTTTACCACCATCTGTCCTTCATCTCCTCAGTTCCCTTCATCAATATGACCATTAAGATCTTCTCCAACCACCACTCTCTCAGCTCTGGAAATGCTCTCCATCACTTCATTTAACTCACTCCAGAAATGATCTTTTCTCTTCCAACTCACAACCGGCTTGTGGAGCATAGGCACTGACAGTGTCCATCATCTCTCTTCCAAACTCCGTCTTCATGCTCATCGCCTCGTCTAATACTCTGTGCAGCTGTTTTGTTGTTGGATTATACCTCCACTCATTATAAAGGAAAAGAAATAGCTTGTGATAAAAGTATAATAGACCTGAAGAGCAAACTTATTGGGAATGTTGATAGTTTAACAGGTTATTGCCAGCAATTTCAAGGTAAACCAGAAAGGTCCCGATCTTGGGTCTTAACATAGAATTAAGATAATTAAAAGCATTATGGCGACAGTGGTGTGCCTACAGACCAATGTTTGTCAGACACAGGCACTAGATTTTGTGGCACTTTAAACACGAAGCACTTTAAATGAAGGGTTATTTTTCTCTACTGGCTTATTGTAGGACATTGTTCCGTGCTTTATGGTTCCATTTCCTCCGCTCCATCAACTTGGGCACTGTGTCATTTTCCCATCAAAACTGTTTGTATCAGGGGAGCAGTCCTCCCACTGGGTGTGTAAATAAAGCTCCCCCTGTATCATTTTGTCGTATTATGGTAACGCAACCACCTAGGTGCGTGAAGAGGGGCAACAAAGGTTTACGGCAGTGTTTCTTGTGTAATTGGAAAAAAAAAACACTTCTGTTTGCATTGCTTTGCACTCTCGTCTGTTCTTTTCATTCACATTAAGTTTGGGTTCTCCAGGAGTTTGTGCAAACATGATATAGAACATATTTTTGCTTTATTTGGTTTAAGAGTTTCTTTACTTTCTTTCTTCTTTTTTTTTTTTTTTTTTGTAGTACTGGAAGTTGCCATGCCATCAGGTGACTCAAGTGTTGAGTTTTGCACAAAGCCCATCCTTCCCAAACCCTCTGTCGCAGCACCGGCGGCTTCTTCCCCTCCTGATGCTGTCCAAAGCTCCCCGCCCAAAGACGATGGTAAAAAGAAAAAAGAGAAAAAAGGTAAGTGGTAGAGGAAGAAAATTAATAAATAAATGTCTTATAAATAGTCTAATGCTTCAGGGTGAACCTGAAGTGTAAGGTGAGGTCCAACAAGCTGTGGCGAGTGCTTTTCAAGAGGTCAAAGACATGTCAGAATCTAAAAGTTTAATTTTTTAAGTGGGAAAAATTCTGGCTGCACATCTCAAGTGTTGATGGTATGAAGAAACTCCAGACTAGAAGCTGAAAACTCAGAGAAACAGAATTGGTACTGGTTCTGGACCAGTCCCAACCTAAAAGCTGGTAAGTTTGATGAGCGATGGTTCCTTTTATTGTACACGATTTCTGTGAAGGTTTGAATTGAAATTTGGTTTTGGTAATTTCCAGGTTTAGATAAGTAGAAGAAAACATTTGTACATGGAAAACAGTTGTATTACTAGACAATTTTCTCTTCTCTCTTCTCTTTTATATA
>JAOWBL010004940.1:0-10648 GCA_028564865.1 Zenarchopterus dispar | reverse complement strand
CATCATGAATTGTTATGTTTATTTTGTAGTGCAATCAAAGTATTGAATAAAACATTCAACACAATTATATGTATACTTACACAAAAATATTATTCTGGTTCACGCATGAGTTAGTGAGATAGTACTGGTAAGGGAAATATTGTGTATGGTTGTTACTGTTGTGTTACATTATGAACCCATGCCCTCTCTTTCTGTGCTGTTTGTTCCTTACATATATGGACTGACCCTCACAGAGCAGCTGCATAAACACTGTTGAAAACATTTCATCTATAATGACTATGCTCTGAGTGGGTTTCATAAGTATATCAGTACAACATATTCAAGGTCAGTTAACCTTGATTGCAGAGGTGGGAAGTAATGAAGTACGGATACTTTGTTACTGTGGTCGAGTAGCTTGTTCAGATATCTGTACTTTACTTGAATATCTATTTTTCTGAAGACTCTTTACTTTTACTCCCTACATTTCAACACATAAATCTGTACTTTTTTACTCCTGTCTAGAGGCTGTGTATGCTGCACACATGAAAATTCTGTAAGGAACATCACAAAGAAATCAGCAGAGACAATTTTAATAGCATTTAAGATGCAGAAGAATTAATTGCCACTAGAATTGTTATATGAAAGTTCATCCATGTATCCATACAAAGTACTACTTTACAAATATATAAATTTAAACACATGTAGCCTTGGCTCAACTGGTTCAACCAGGTGGAAATACTGGATGCAAAAGGATGAAAATGTACTCCAAAAGTCTAGCAAGAAGTCAAGCTGGCTTTGAAAAGTACGAAGATTCCCATGAACCATCTGTGCTGCTTGAAAGCATTGGGGCTTGGAGGCATGGCACTTCTTAAGACATGCCTTGCTGCAATCAGCCCAGTACATGTTATCTGAACGAACTGGCAGATGTCATGGCCATGTAGTAAAACCTAATGAAAGTGATGAATTTACCAAAAGAGAAGCGTGCTCCCATTCAGAGGTACTTCACCATAAGGCCCATAAGTTAGTAAAATCCTGTTTATGCACACTTGCAGGGGGCAGGCTCCCTGCTTCCTTATAATCCTAAAAATCCAACAAGAACTCCTGTACATTGTGATAAGTTGTCCCAAGCTGTTTGGTTTAGAAAGGACAAAGGGCTGTTCAGTTTTCCTGCAAGTCTAGTTCAGGAAAATACTCATCTTCTATCCACTGAACCATGCCTAGCCATTTTGGGGTGAGTGGAAAGGGTAACAACTCAATATATTGTCTGGAGTGGTATCCCCACATCCCCTGGCTGCAAACCCCTCTGTTTCTCATGTGCTGCATTAGCATGAAACTATTCTTTATTAAACCTACTCATACAGCTGCTGTATTTACAAAAAAGCTGCAGCTCCATATTGAACTATACATATCAAAACATGTCTCCTTTTTACCCACAATGATGCCATGAAATTGTTTTCAAAGTCACTTCAGTTTATTGTGATTTGTTTCCATGGGTGTCACTTAGACAGCAATGACTACTGTAGGTAACTGCATCCAACACAGTGTCTCTAATCTGGAAAAAAAAAAAGTGTTCATGATGAGAGTAATCAGTCATTCTTTAATTCACTGGGATTCCATTTTCCACTGCTTTTGCCATATTGCTGTTGTTGGATGTTGAGACAGGGCAAGGGGTGCAGTTGGCTTTTCAGTTTAACAGTTTTTTTAATGTTCTCTTTAAATCTCTGTTATGTAATGTAACAAGAATAACTGTACTAAGAGATGCTTAAAGCATGGTTGGAACACTCTGCATGTTTTTAAAAAGCTGACATCTATGCCATTTGGATTGGAGTCAGCTTGGACTGTACTCTAATCAGTAGAGGACTCGATCCAGATTTTTCTTAAATGATTTTGACTTGATTTGGACTTGGGCACTGAGGACTTGATGATGAACTTAGGCCAGAGGTGTGGTGACTTTGCTGCAACACTATTGTACTGACACATTGGAATAGTCCTCCTTAGCACTATATTTACAGCTTCCACCATCTATCTGGATGGCGTTAGATTGAGACATCACTCTCAGTCTGTCTCTGAGGCAGTTTAGCCTCAGTTGAGCATTGGCTGCCCAGTGGAAGGGCCTGTGTATTTACACGAGAATACCAGAGCCCTGGCTTTCCTCACTTAACCTGGCAGGATTAAAAAGATTCATACAGCAGGCTGGGTCCCTACGGGCCATGTGTGCATGGTTCAAACAGTTATATCCATCCTCCATATGCAGATATGGACAAGACAGTTTCTCATTTTAAATTTTTTAAAATGTGAATGTTTATGAAATGTATGATTGAAAAAATGAACTTTTGATGTATGAACCACACTCTCTACTATAAACAGATTAGAGTACTACTGCTGATTAGAGTACAGTCCAAGTTGAGGTCCACATGGAAGAAGATAGTAGGATTATCAGTCAACACTATTAAACAAACATTTAGAAACAAAAAACAAACAAACAAACAAACAAACTGGAGTATTACAGTGCCAATTCACTCACTGATACTGTAATGTTGTAACATTGAGCAGAGTTTACGAGGGACTGGCTTTGTGCTTTATGCAGCAGGTTTATAGAGACATGTAACTTTTCTATGGCACTGTTACATGTGTTGAACAGCTGTGAAGAGATGCTTGTTGTTATCTTCAAGAAGATGTGGGCCTGAAACAGCTATGGAAGTAAAATCAGCCAAGCCAATGCTGCAAACTGCCACAGTTCCAACAGTTTGTTTAGGAGACAGCACTGAATTAGAGAGAAGATCACTGAGCAGATCTGGAAATTATTTTTGAGATCAGAGCATCTTCAGCAGTGTCACAAAGGCAAATTCAAAGGGTGCAAAGAGTTAAAAAAAAAAACAAACAAACAAAAAAACACTCAATTTCAGGAGAATCCTGATTGTCTTTTCAGCTTAGTTTTAGATTTAGCAGTTGACATATAATTCATCAAAGTATGGCTGTGTACGGACTAATAAAGAGGCAGATTGTGTTGGTCTTTTTTGATTTATCTCACTCTTCTGTCCTCCATCTGCACAACATCTGAAGTTAATTAAAACCCTGTGTTGTCACTTCATCTCATCACGGACAGCAAGGACAAATCATATTCCACTATTTACAACCTCTGTTATTTCTCTGTGAACAACACAAGTGTTGATTTTAAAGATGATAAAGGCTTTCTCGGGATGACCTAATATTCAGATGTGCACACACTAATGTTGACATTTTTTTATTACTTTCATCCAGTGTCCCTACAAATTGTTATGTGTGACTTGGAGGCAGGATTTTTCTCTTTGAGCTCAGTATCTGTTTTTTCCATTCAATGGAGTATTAATTTTTGCCCTGCTTTATGGCATGTTATACAGTGGTGTTTAATTTACCTTATCAACCCCATTAAAGCAATCTTTATCACTATTTTTAGCCAGGATGAGTATTTGAAGTTTGATACCGTTGAAAACAAACATCTGCATCTAAGGCACCATGGTGTTAAACCAGTGCTTTGTGGGTTTGTAGAGACACTTAGATGTTCAGCTTTGGATCACTGAAGCCATTCTTCAACTTCTGCTGCTGATTCACCATCTACAGAGGGGTTGTTTTTCAGAGGAGACAGCACTATCCTCACTGGGGAGGAGCAGCAATATATTCCTCTGGGGAATAGCAAGCATTCGAGCAGAGCCAAAGAGGGAAGTTTGTTTCCAGGACACTGAGCCTGGGTAGTAGGTATTGCAGACAATATGTTTTGCATCATTTACACAACAGAGATTCCACTTTAGCTGCAGAGAATGCTCATCATGCATATCTATTAGTAACCATTGAATTTATGTGGACTACAGGCCTATCTGAAAACAATCTCATATGCTAGGTTTTAAAAGTTTCTTAATGATGGCAAGTAAAAGTCTGCTGTGCCGTATGGCAAAAAATGATCTTAGAATAAAGAACAAAGGCCAGTGACAATTTACTAAATAACAAAAGGATGTCATTGTCATTACATAACACATAGCAAAGACGAAGAACAGTGATTAATCCAACCAGGTAGCACCTGCATACAAATCTTATTGCTAATCATTTTAATTCCAGGTATTTATATTTCTTTCCAGTATTCCAGTAATGCCTGGTGTCATCTTGGAAAATTGTATCAAGAGGAGACTGTGACAAATATTCATGTAACTTTTCTTAAGACTGCTCAAACTGACTGCATTTATAAAAGGGCATGGATTACAAAATTGAGGAAAATATTGATTCAAAAGGAGAAAAAGAAATGTGCAATAATGCACTATGTTAAACAATCTTTTTGGAACAAAAAGTTTCAATCCTTATATCTCTGTGAAGTGCAGATTTCAGTTTTACTAAGAGAGAGAGAGAGAGAGAGAGAGAGAGAGAGAGAGAGAGATCGTCACTTGATTATAATAATAAAAAAAACACTTCCACAGCAAGGAGAGATGGAAACAAATGAAGTAAGCTAAATTAAAAGACAGGAATTGGTGCTTTGTAGATCAAATTCACAGTGTTTTTGTACCTTGCAGACAACCGATTACACACATCTTTTACACCAATGTCTTCTGAAACATAATTATATTAAAAAGGCACTTTTCAGTTCCATGGGTCTTAGTCGGCTTAAGTGTCCCACTAATGAGCCCACAAAGGGCCATTACTCTCAAACAGTACCAAATAAAGAGCAAATGTCACCTTGAAGTGCAATGGCATTACCAGAAGTGTCAGAGCACCTCATCAGCAAGAAAAGTTAAAGCTGTAGATGCAGTCACATTTGAAGGGGGAGGTGTAAAAGTTGAACAATGTTCACCTAGTAATATTATGAAAATGTAGGAGGGTAAAAAAGGGAATCAAAGCTGAGCTTTTGATCACGATTATATTTACAAAACTGCACATCATTCACCTCAAGATTAGAAATACAAACACAATGTGATACTCTGCTCCTTGCATTAAGATATACAGATAAATGTTACGTTGCACACTGACATATAACGGATTAACTTAATTGTAAAATATTATAGCATGAGGAACTCAAAGATTGCTTTTCTAATGGTTTGTAAATCATGTGTTTTTCATGTTTTTTTCAGTGTGATGGATACATACACTGTGCTGTACCAGTGTAATTGAATGAGGGTTATCTGTGGAGCATCACTGTTCATTGGGATCTGTTGTTCCTCATATGGGCTAACCAAGTAAACCACTGCCTAATCACATTCAAGTCAGAGCCTATTTGCTTTCTGGGGCACTGCTGTTCTGGCAATAGGCAAAGTGGGTAGATGGAGGGGGTCTCGTAAATGTGTGCACCATTGCCAATCTGTCCATCCTGATGCAAATACAGTTTACAAGGCCAGCGAGAGATCCTGACAGACTGACATGAAGAAAAGAGGTTGTGCTTTAAACCAATTAGCTAAAAGGACAAATATAATCTAAATCATACCCTGTCTGGGCCTGGTTAACAGGGCTGAAATAGAAGGCACATACAGGTAGAATATGGTGTTTTCTCAGTACAAGACGGAGTAAAGACGGAAGTACTGACAGTTAAACATGCATGTTCTGTTTCAGTGGTGGGCTGGTCATTGAAAGCCCAGGGCACTTCCATTGTGTTAATTTAGCTAATAAATCATGCATTATTAAAGGGGACATACTATGAAACATGATTTTTGACTTGTGTATCACCACCAGCAGAGCCTTTATGTTACTTATGCGTTCCTGTCTGTGTTTGATGTCTTTGTTATGACTCTGCTCATTGGGTTGAAACATAAAAAAGGATGCTGAACAAACAAATCAAGAAAATCAAGGTTTTATTTTTAAGCATTAACTGTAAGAAATGGGAAAAACCCAGTTGTTTGCCAACAACATGACAAACAGCAGCCAGATTGGTGAGCCTCATGTGACCCATGCAAAGGAAGTTATATCATCACCCTCATCGGTGCAGCCAATGAAACAATTAGTCGCATGCATCGACTCCTGCACTGGTGCTGCAAAGGGATGCAGAGGGGCGTAACAGTCGTTATAAGCTAGGAAAGTAGAATGCACAACTCATGACAAGGTTGTGCCAAAAAGAGGGATGACTACCAATTTAATTTGTCCAAAATTCAGACTAGGGAAATGTAATATTAGAGAATAAAACTGCTAGTAAAGTATTTTTCTATCAGGTGTGTGTAGGGGTGTTTTGTGTCCAATCACAACCATCACAGTTGCAAAAGATTGCAATTCAATGTCCCTCAGCTCCCTGAAAAAATAAAAAGCAAGTGACATGCAGAGGAGTGGAGCGAGGACACAAACTATGCACTTTCTCTTGCCAATTTTCCTCTGAGGAGAGCACAGAGTCCCTTGCCTCAAGAGACATGGGGGCATGGGTGCAGCACCATCCAACTCACTGTTTCTACCTTTTCCTTTCCTCTGAAACTAAGGCTGAGTCTGACTCTGAACTTAACCTCTTTTTAAAAATAGTTTTAGCTCAATTCTGAAATTTTCTTATTTCTAGCAAACCAGATGACAGTCATTTACAATCATGTTAACACACAATTAATAATAATGCTGGGGCAAAAAACAAAGTTTTTCTTTGTTCTTTGGCAATATTTATTTCTAAAGAGCAATATTTATTTACATTTTTCCTCTCTATCTATGCATTTTCTACCACTTATGCAGGTCCGTGTCACTGGAACATCAGCTTGAGCAGAGATCCCATCGTCTAGCCACCGCTTCCGGCTCTGATGACAATCAGGTGTTCCCGAGTCAAATGAGAGACAAAACGCCTACAGCAAGTCCTGGGTCCACCCTGAGGCTCCTCGCAACATGGGAGACTTACAGAAAAACTGAGCAAACATGGCTTTCTTGGATGTACTGGCAGGAGAAAGTGTCTTTTCTCTAAATAGAACCTGACAGAATGGCTTGAGTTTGTACAGTTGCACCTGAAAAATCCCCAAGGCTATAAACATTCATGATTCTCCATTTTGCTTCATTTTGTTGCTGAATAAATAAAGACATTGTTTAATATATCACGTGGTATTCATCTGGAGCTGCATTTATATATTTTCCAAGAGCTATTTTTCCATGATGTTTTGCACCATTCAGCCTCTGACATAAGCATTCTTCCAAAAGTTGCTGAAAGGATAAAACTACAAATAACACATATATTAGTCATATATCAGTCTATTCTACTTCGTGACTGTGAGTGCATCCACTAAACTATGTCATCATTGTGAATCTAATCCAAGAGTTTTCCTTTTCATACAGATTTTTTGTGCCTCTTAATGATTTGTGATTCCAACACATTTTATTTGGGGCCTGTTTTATTCCGGTTGGGCTGTTACAGTCATTACCTGCTTTATACATGACTTAATTGTCAGTGGTTCTTTCATCAAATGCTTACTCTAATTTAATGGAACTGAGCTCTGCCAAACACCCCTGCGATGAGCTATTTAAGCAACACATTACAGTTACATATTTGTGGTGTGGTGTGCTGAGCTCAGCAACATACCTCCGAGAACATCTGCCAGCACCTTTACCTACTGAGAGAGAGTGTCCTGAGGCATTAAACTCACTCTAAATGATTTATTGTGAGCGGAGTTCAATGCTAAATGTAAACCCCGTGACTCCCAGATTCTTCAAAATCTAAAACTGTGGCAAGTTTTCTGACTTCCAAAGTGTACAATCAGCTAATTAATCCATTTTCTGTACATTCATTTGTTACTGACTGAGGGAGACTGCGAAGTAGTACATTTTACAAAGCGTCTTTCACATGTCTGTGAAACGATCTTCAAGTCTTGTTCTTTGAGCATGGCAGGGTGCAGGGGGTAAGCAGAGAGAAATGCTGGCAACATATGGTGGCTGAGTAGAGAAACTGTATGTGGCAGAGAACATTTTCCACAAAAGGTTCTGATCACAGCGGAGACTTTAAGAAGGTGAGGGTTTCAAGGGGAGAAGTACACCATCTGGAATCCTGAAGGCTGTGACACATCCAATTTACCTCTGCCTGTGGACCAGTCAGTAACGTCCCTGCTCACCAGAGCAGAGACAACAGCCAGGGAGGTTAGATGCAATCAGACCTGAGAGATCACTTTTCAGATTGTGCTCAGTCCAGCAGACTTGTTTTTGGTTAGAAAAAAACAAAAAAAAAATTATGTTGACTGTTTTATGAAATGCATGAATTGAAAACAGCTGGAAAAATTCTATATGCATTTTGATCCTGTTAACCATACTTTATCCATTCATTCATACCTGCTTCATCCTATGCAGGGTGTCATGGGAGCTGGAGTCCATCTCAGCTGTCACCCAGTGAGAAGCAGGGAACACCCCAGAACACTGCACTCGTTACAGCCATTATCCAAACCTTAAAAACATAGTTTTTAAAGTTTGGAATTACTGAGCCAAGGACATTGTCCCCATCATCATTTGTGTCTAATGTTTAGGAAAGGATGGATTCAGTAGGTATAAAAAATGGATAGATGGATGTTTAGGAGAGGCAGTTCCATTCATACCATCACATAAACTGATCAAGACAGTGGGAATGGAAAAAGTAATCCTATTTAATAGGACATTATTGTGGTGAACATAGGCTATCCATACCTTCTAATATTTCTAAGATTTCTGGAAGTATTCCTTGGTCATTATGGTATGACGCCTGATTTTAATACAGTGCTTTCTGAAGGCCCAATAGTCATGGGTATATGATGGGTATAATAATGATTTTTGGACTAGTCGCTTCTCCAGAGTCTCTGAAAATTTTGAGATTATATACTGGAGATGATGAACAAAGTATTTGAAATTTTACCCTGAAGAACTTAATTTTGATATTACTTCAAAATTTGTAGACAATTTTCCACAGACTAGTTCACTTCACTTCTGATAAACTCTGCTCCTCTCTTTTCAACCCAACCATGTCACCGACATTTGGCCATTTAACTGCATTAACCAAGTGGTTCAGTTTCAACCATTTACTTTTCCAACCTTTTTCTGCACATAACCCTTTTTTTTTTTTTGACATTTTACTGCCATCATATTGAAATGTGCTAATATTTTTTGTGAAATGGTAAATTGCCACTTTGTCAGCATCTAATGTGTTGTCTGCATTATATTGTGAATAAAATATGGGTTTATGAGATTTGTAAATTATCATATTCTGTATTTATTTACATTTTATCTAAACCTTTTGGAGTTGGGGTTCTAAAAGATGAAGCAGACACTCGAGTCTAGTGAGCCGAGGCATTTCTATCTAGCTTCTTCTTTAAAAGGTCCAAGCTTTGACAATACCCACATGGCTGCAAAATATGCCTTTTGTGACTTAACACTTGATTCTTCAGAGGGAACATCCCCCACTACAAACCAGACCACAGGTACCTCCAACTATGTGTCCAAGAAGTAAATTAAGTATTTAAAAGTCCTATCAGGCTGTACTAGATAAAGGCTCTGTCAACTGATGCATCTTGCTGTAATAATCAAAATCAACTTATTTGCAATTTTGGACTGTAGCATCCTGAAGCACATTTCAGCACATTGTTTGTACTTGGTGTGCAACTGGATTTTATGCTTTAGTTTCTGTGTCTTATTCTATGTATGTCCATGTGAGTGTAGGTGTGTATTATCTTCTGATCTGAAGCAGAGTGATGGATCCAACAGTGCTGGCATAGGAGCTGTTCCTCTGATGGTTTTTGGTTTTCATGTTCTAAGTGGAGTGTATAATTGGTGCTGGGTTTTCACTGTCTCTCAATGTCCCGCCAAGCTTGTCTTGTCCAGCCTGATGGTGTAAATAGTGTCATGATGTGGGAGTTTCAGAAATCCAGCTGTCCAGATGAAGGAATTTCAGATTTGTCTAAAGTTCTCTAAATAAGCGAATTCACTGTCTAACAAAGAATTACAAGTTTGCGAAACATCTGTTAATAAGTAGAGGACTTGGCTTAACTTTGACGAACAGTAACAACTGTATCTGCAACTGTAAAAGTCAGTGCTATATGAAACTGGTCATGATTAAATATCCATGACATATAAAGCAGGATTAAAGAGTTTGTTATTATGAATGTTTTAATTACAGCTTCTGTTTAAAGACATGAATGATGTTTTTCAGGACTGTCCAAAACAGTAAGATCAAATTTAAAAGACAGAACAAGACATATTATGTATGTATGGTATCACGATGGTATGTGATTTAGAACAAAACGAAGCAAAACTGTAAGCTATAGCTGACTGTATACTACGACGTAACTGTTGGGTTTTATGCCCAAATTACACAAAAACACACGGAAAAAAATTCCAGCATGGTTCCTTTTGTGTGAACCTTTTATTTTTTTCAATGACATGTACTTTGGCAAAGAAGCCATGGTGTATCTGGGGGATCTATTTTAAAAGCAAATGCAAGGTCGCACCTCACTAGGCTATATATAAAGAGCACAAAAATCCTGCAAATGTAGAAAATCAGCTGTCTCTTGTTCATTCAAAACCAGTCTAGGTTTTGCAATGCAGATTCTGTGTCAGCTACAGTCATAACAATCCCACTTTCCTGACAGCGCCACAGTGAAATAACACAAATCTCATACATTAAGGTTAATGTTACAAGTACCACAGTGAACAGAAGAGCATGGAAAGCGCCCCTACACACACACACACACACACACACACACACACACACACACACACACACACACACACACACACACACACACAC
>JAOWBL010004939.1:0-10649 GCA_028564865.1 Zenarchopterus dispar | reverse complement strand
TATATATATATATATGTATGATGCAGGCAGTGATTCATTCATTTTTTAGCTACAAAGCTGATATGAAATCCTGTCTGTTGGCTTTTAGTCCAACTGTCATTTCAGATAACAGAGACTGTGGTTTTGTTTATTACTCAGTGAATCAAAAAAATGCGAGAGTGTTAAAGTAAGTTAGATGATTCAGGTCTCTCCTTTCACACAGAAAATGAAGTTAAACCAGCCTTCAAGCGCGACATTTAATCCTTGATGGCCTCAGCAGAACTGCCCTGATGTTGGCAGTACAGACGAGGAAGCTGCCAACCACTGAGAAAAGCTATCAGCTTTCAGGATTAAATTAGTCCTAAACACCCAGGACTAATTTAGTCTACAATGTCATATTACTGACATTTATCTATCAGTGACTGATATTGAGGGTTGTTTTCTGCAGCCAGAAGCATCACAAACAAAGGACTGTTCACATTCTCATGGATCAGATTTTGGAGTCGGCTAGTCACGCTAAGAGCGCTCTTAGTCATCATGTACATGATTATAAATCATGGATTTCTGCAAGACTGTTTATAGGTCGAGACCTTTGTCAGGTTTTTAGAGGCTAAAAAAAGCAGTAAAATTACATTAAGCCCTGCAATATGTCTACAATCATGCGTCATAAATTTATATGTGCTCAAATCTGTCGAATTAAACTTATTCAACATAACCAGAGTCCTGATTTCATTATTAGTGGTACAGAGGGAGGAACCTGTTTAGCAGAGAAAAACCGTCAATGTTTTCGCCTGTAAACATCCGTGTAGCTCTCTCTTTGCCTCGGATTACGTCTGTGTATTCCACTCATCACTCGTTCACATCCAACCCCATCTGGCTCCAGATTTTCACTCTTCATGTTTGTATGTTTAGGGATTCGTAGACTTTGCTGGCCCTTCTCCTTTTTGGTCAAAATGCATCAAGTAAATAATCAAAACAGGCCACAGAGGAAACAGAAGAGACCCAGAGTAAAAGGTGCTGAGGGTAATGGAGAAGACCCGGCTCAGGTGTGCCCAGGTGAGGGTGGGGATGGACGGGAGCGCTCCTCCTCAGTCGGTGACATTCCCCTCCCTCTTCATGTGTCTTCCTCGTTGGGGGAATTTGCATTCAGCTATGTCTTTATTTCCCATCATCCGGCGGCAGTTTTGTGAGCCAGCGTAGCAGCCGGTGCCAGATTCCCGACCATGCCAATCCAATCACGGTAATCTCTGGCAGAGCCCGAGGCCAAAGACCTGCAGCCACATTCCAACCCCCCACCATATCCACTTGTTTCTTATCGCTCTGGTTTCCTGCATGTCCAAACGCGTTTTACCAGTAAAGGAGATGCATTCAGACTCTAATAAATTTCTGAAAAAACAAACAAACAAACAAAGCATTTGATTATGTTGTGTTCAGGTGAGCAGCACTTTTGTGGCGTGACAGTTCACTGATACTTGCAAAGTTCAGTTCTATCAAAGCGCTTTAGAAAATGAAGAAATGTACAAGCTTAAAAAAAAAAAGTTTGGAAAGATAAGAATAATCTTCAACTATGGATTCTTTTCTTTTTTTCCATGATGAAGCTCTAATCTGCCTCTGTGGACGCTCCACATCTGTTTTTAAGGCTGCAGACCTCCAAATGTTTAAAGTCTGTGATTTTATTGTTCTGAACTTGTTTCACACTTTATAGGCAGAGTTTTTCCACAGATTTACCATGTTTCCTTCTCTGAGACGCCTTTTTTTTAAAAATAAAATCACATCCCTGAGCTGTTGACAGTTAATTTACCAACTGTTGCTGCAACATGCTCCTCCTCTCTTTTATTTTGTTTTTTTAAGTACCACTCCTCCTGTTGTCATTTTTCAAACTTTCTAAGACATATTTCATTCATCAAGTTGAAAATAAGTTAATATTTTTCAAAGAATGGCAAAAGATCTCAGTTTAAACATTTTGTACGTTGTATTATGAATAAATGACTGATGTGTGAGACTTGATGATGATTACATTCTGTTATTACATGTTTTAGACATCCTCCCAAGCTTTTGGGTTGTTTCTTTTACACTCTGCTGTAACACATCATTTCCTATTTGTAGTTAATATAATGCATTTTATTACTGATCATCTTTTACTAGAATTATATTTTAATGTATTCTATTTTAGTTAAGCTCTAAATACTGTAAAAGTATTTAGAGTGTTAAAAAGTGATGCAAAATCCTTGGATTTGATTATTTCACACAACATGAATGTTTTCTGAGAAGATGTATACTTTACATCCTCTTTATTGAAGTATCAATAAAGAGGATGTAAAGTATAGATGAAGCTATCAGATGGTAAGATATTTTCAACAATAATAAATCTACTTAAGGGAAAAAGGGGAAAACCAGTTTAAAGCTGCAAACTGTGTTGTAAAACCTGTAAACGGCATAAATAAATATAGGACCACTTTTATAACATCTTTTTGAAATCATATTATTTTCTATTTCAAGTGAATCCAATTTATTAATATTTTGTTAACCCTAACAAGACTGATGACTTCTATCCAACCTGCTGGTATTTTTACAGGCCTTCAATAAAACCAGTTAAAACAAGATTGGTGATGTTTTATGGATGCAGGGTTTTATTTGATGGAAATGTTTTATTTATATTAAAGCTGGTTAGCTTGACTATTTGTTATGGGACTGTTAAAATAACTGAACTATGAGTGAAAGTGTCTTCAGACAGAGGTTTTTCTAGCGTCTGTAGTCCTCGGTGACGTGACCCGACGGGAACCAGTTCAGGCGGCCATCTTGAGAAGTTTTACGCTCCTCTTCCATAGTTTATTACAAATACTCCATCGAGTTTATAGGACTAAGAGGTTCCTGTCTGCCGCATGTTTTCTGATGTTTTTACCTGCCAACCTCGCTCCAACTCTTTAACTCTCATGTCCTGCCCAGCTTCCACCAGTGGGGTCCGGTTCTGTGGACCGTGGGTAAAGTTGAGCTCGTCCCCCCAACGCAGCAGGTTGTATAGGTAGCCATCGAGTCAAAACCAGGAGTTTCTTCATTCAGAAAGCACGTGAAGTTGTCATTAAAGTAGAGAAAGTAAAGTTTATCTTTTCACTCCTGAAGTTACTAACTGAACTTTTGTCCCGAGAGCTGAACATCTTTTTCATTCAGATTTTCACACTGAACAGAGAACACCAAAGTGCAGCTTATCTTTAAAAACCGTTTATTTCTGGGGAAACAAAATGGACGATTAATAACAAAGCAGAGTAAAATGACACACCGTGACACCCGAGTCACCGGTTTAATTCACACAAATCACAGATGTAGATGTCAGGTAGTTTGTTGCGTCCTGATGCTCCGCGGAGTTAGGATCACTAAACCAGTAGAGAAGTTAAACTGGGATGACGCTAATTTAATGAGTATTTACACAGCACAGGCTTGCTATCAGGCACACCAGTGTGCCTTAACACACTCACAACAACTGATGGAGGAAACAGGAACAGAAAGTGGTTATTATTTAATAATCTGGTATGAAAAGTGTGGCTCCGTCACAAAAACCCACTCGTCTGACAGACTGAACTTTTAGCAACTGTTAACTTTATTACTTCCCAGATAATCCAATGTGTATTATTATATACTTGAGAGCTGTAAATCCTCATTATTCAATAAAAATGTGTTAATACATAAAATATATGAAAAATATATATTTTTACATTTTAAAATGTCTTTTTAAAAAGTTAGTACCTAACCCTGGCCTTACCACAGACTAAGAAACAATAAAGTTATAATTTCTCTTAACTTATCTGGTCTCTGTATGAGTGTTCTGTTTTGTTTTTGTACATAGGAGGTTGTCTAACTTAAGCAGGACACAAAAGCATCAACTTAGCACATTTAATTGAAGATTACGTTGTGTAAACGTTTCTTGAGCAAACGTCCTGAATAACTCAGACTCTTAAAATTTGAATGTTATTTCATCTGTCCGTCACATTCCTTCACTAAAACTGTTGGGTGAAGCCAGAAGACACATTTTCAAAACATATCACAGTTCATATTCACAGACAAACATAAATGTCATTTACAGTTTATGGCATTAAACCACCAGGTAACAAATCTCTCCCTATATATGTGAGAAAGTTAATATATGCAGTGCAGCGTGACAGAAATTCAAGAGCCCTTCAGTTGCTTCATTTGCACTATTTTGAATGCATCCGATTAGTATTCCAGTTGTCTCTCCGGCTGCCGCGTGCATTCAGGAAGATTGAATGATTCGAATAAATATGAATTACATTTGAGTCCCATGTTTGGATCGCTCGTGCCGGATCTGTCGCTCTTGTTACTCTCTCTCTTTTTAATCTGTCGTCTTCACCGGAGAAATGCTAAAACTACACGTCAGAAATAGAAAAAAAAAGTATTTTTGATTTTTTTTCTTAAATCTATTTATTTATTTATTGAGACAGAAGTCTCAATTCATTCACATTTGGTAGCTAGCAAACCTTTAAAGGCACATGACAGTTCAACTTTTGCATATGACAGTGACTTGTTAAATTATTCAGAGTTCAGGCGGATGGTTGATGTCTTTTCTTCCTTTCTAGCCTTTTATTGTTGAGAACATTAATTTTAACAGGACGGAGGTGAAACTGCAGCTGAACTAAAATAAAACACGATTTCCCTCCTTGCATTTTATTTACAGTTTCATCCGCTTGGGAAGTAGCTTTAAGATTTTTTTTTTCTTTCTCACAATTACCAAGAGTGGATAATTTATTACAGACCCAGAAATGACAGAGATGGAGGGATGCAGTTTCCTGGGAGAATTCTGAGTGACTGTTTAAACTGTCGTCATGGTTGCTGCCGACATAAAAAGAAACCACCCAGCTTGCATGAACAAAAGAATGTGCTTGTGTGGGGGGAAAAGACGGATGGTCTACAGTCGGATTCAAAAGCAAAAACAGTGGGGGTGTAGGCCCCCCCACTGCAGGAAACAGCAACCTCTGAATCATGACAATCAAGTAAAGGTCGAACCAAGTCAAAAATCCCTTTACATCCAAGTTTTTTCTTCTATATTAATCTCTATGTACATAACAAGCCCTTGTTATCTATATCTGAAATTCTTCATATAAATATAAAATTTATATATATTTGTATTTACATCTCTCTTCAAAAAAAGTCAGTAGTTCTGTGCAATCTATCCTGCAGGAGTTAAATACAAATGAGGATGTGTAGAGGTCAGTAGAGGTAACACAAAAAGACACAAAATCAGCAGCTTGTCCCATCAGGTTGGCCCCCCCGATACAAAATCAATCAATCAATCAATCAATCAATCAATCAATCAATCAATCAATCAATCAATCAATCAGAGCACTTGAGGTGTCTCACTGAAACTCCAAGTCTTCAACATCGCCACACCGCAGACAGCACACGGCTGTCTTTACACGTTTTCTGTCTTCCTGTCCGTGGATCCGTCCCTTCACAGTCAGAGTGGTTCCCATGGCGACAGCAGCATCAGCAGCAGGGTTACCAGGGTCAGAGGTTCAGAGGTCACCATGCGGGCTGAGCTGTGAACAGCCACCTGACAGACGATATCAAATGATACAATTAATTTAGCGTGACGGTGAGTATGAGCGCTCTTCAGTGTCTGTGTGCAAGTCCGAGGCCACCTTCACAAAAGAACCCTGTTCTGGAAGATTCTGCAAACAGCATTTTAAATGGTGCCAGGTGATGGTGTCAGGGTTGAGTATGAAAAGAGTAAAGTCTAAAGAGGTGGGAATTTACTGGTCCGGGACTACATACGTGATTCCAGATCACAGAAAGTGTCCATGAGTGGTGAAGGAGGGGGAGGAGGAGGAGAAGAAGGAGGAGGGGGACGAGGAGGAGGAGAAGAAGGAGGAGGAGTAAGAGGAGGAGAAGAAGGAGGAGGGGGACGAGGAGGAGGAGAAGAAGGAGGAGGAGGAGGAGAAGGAGGAGGAGGAGGAGAAGGAGGGGGAGGAGGAGGAGAAGAAGAAGAAATCAGCACATGATTCGATAAATCTCATCAAAAATATCTTTGTCCATGAGATAGAATTTTTTTGTTTTGGTCATTAAAGGTTGAGCAGCATTCAAGTGACAGAGAGCCAAACATTTAGCCAAAAATAAATAAATAAACAAATAAGTAAAAAGGGAAATGTGTTGTATTTATATTACAGCCGACAGCGTCGTCTTCTGTCCAACCAACAGGCCTCAGCGGCCCGTAAACACGAAAGGTTCTGGTACTGTTCTGTCATTTCACTCATCACCTCTAGTCGACCTCACTGTTTCTGAACTATGACTGAACCATCTGTGTTAGGTTTACGTTTTTAATTTGAACTCTTTAAAGTAGAAACTTGCTGCGGCTAGCGAGCAGAAGTTAGTTTCAGGTTGGATGATTCATTCAGGATTTCTCTCAAATTGTCCCACAAAAATAATGACATAAACTATCAGAAGTTCTCAAATCCGGTTAAAAGAGTTTCTGTCGTATTTGTCATCGTTGTTGTAGCAACAAAACTTCAGCTTAGGTTTGGAGTCACCGGGTCACATGACCTGGGAGGTCCTGTAAACGCAACAACACACATCTGATATTTTAAACACCACGTTGTCGCTTTGTTAACTGTTTCTGAATTGTTTTACGGCCTCTGTGGACGGTCTGAACCAGGTGGAGGAATCCCGGGTCCTGGAGCGCCGCTGTCCTGCATGTTTCCCGCCATCCACACACCTGATTCGAACTAAAAGTTGTCATGGAGCTCTGGACGACTCTGAGGGATTTGTGTCAGGATGTGATGGAGCAGAGAGACCAGCAGGAGGACCGTGGCCCTCCAGAACCAGGGCTCCACCGCCGGTCCGAATCAGTAAACTACATCTGATTTTAATGACTTCCACAGTAAGCTGCAGTTTTAGGAATTTCTTCCAAAATTCCCAAGTAAGATGTCATTCTGATGAGCTGTTAAAGATTTTCTGTTTTGCTCCGTGATCGTATCTGTCGACTCAGACAAAGAAAGTCATTTATGTATGTGAACCACGGTTGGAAATCAATTTGTTCTGATAACATCTCCTGGCACTCCCAACAAGTGCACGTGACCGCCGGATCTCTTCTTTCGCACACTGGTACTCCTCACGCCGGCGTTGAGCAACGTTTTCGCTTGTTTCACACAACTGTCACAGCAACACCAAAGGCAAAATTTAAGACAAGAATTTCCCTGGAAGTAAACACTGACACAGATGAAACGTTTCCTAAATCGTTTGGCATTTGCTCTCCTGGTGGGAAACTCTCGTAAACGTACGCACAACCAGGCCAAGATGATTGAAGATAATGACATGCCTTACAGGCTTCAGCTTACCACCATGCCTGGAAATGAAAGACCAAACACGGGGCTGTGTGTGACGCTATCATCGGGAACCATCTCAGTGGACCTGAGCGTGGACCTGCACGTGCAGCAGGGACACTTGTGGCTTTCAGCTGTGTACTAGAACTTCAGACAACCACGTTTCCATCAGGGCTTCCATGTGCCTGACCTGCCCAGAGCTCTCCCCGACTGATAACAGACATCTAAGAGCGAATTTAGATTCCTGCTGCAAAATGGCAACAATTTGGTTTTGAGAATGTTTTTGTCATCAAATTCTAGATTTGCTTCCTAAATAAAACATCATCATCTACATCAGAGAGCAGGAGAAAAGGATCTGGAAACGACACTGACATGCTACAGCAGGATCTGTCGGATCAATTAACTGCTAACTCATCATTATTGAAAAAAGACACAGAAAATAATGAAAAAGAGGAGAGATTCAGGCTGCAGAAACAGCTGCCACAGAGCGGTCCAAAAGCTGCATGAAAGTCAGAAAAAAGTCCATCCAGCTGTTAGAAGCCAGTCCTTCCTAAATATCTCCGTACTGGGATGGTTTGATCTGTTGGATCTACCGTTTCCTCTCTCCCGTAGCCTGCACCGCTCTATTTGAATCTTTTGAACCTTTAGGTGTACAAACAGCTGTATTGTTGACTGTTTGTTTACTTTAGCGTCCAGAAATGCTTCATTTCCCACTAAACTCCAAACGTGGCTGCTTTGTTTCCGAGTTTGTCATTGTTCTGTAAAAGCTGCAAACCTACAACGTCAGAGCGAGTGATATTTATAAATCACACAGAGTGGGCTGGAGTGCACGCAGTTGCTGTAACGGGCCGGCTCAGCATTCTAAAACGCTGATCAAAGAAGTTCTCCAGGAGCTGGATGCCGTGCACACACACCGTGTGTGTGGCTCAACTAGGCTTCTGCATCCGTCAGGTACAGATGTGTGTAACGCCGGATGCTCCGGTCACCCAAATGAGACTTCAAAGTTTCATTTCTCACAGTTCCACACAGAACGGTGGGATGAAGGGAAGTAGATGCTGCTGCTAGTTTCAGACCGCCTGAAGGACGGGTGAAGCTGGAAGGAACAGATCCAACCTGATCAGAGCACCTGCAAAATATTATGTATGAGCAAAGAAATGGGTTTCTAGCATTAATGTGAAGGATTTGATAAAAATAAAAGACCTTCTGTAGTGAAATAGTTTTAATCTTGCCATGTGACGTGAGGAATAAAACAAACTGTCAATGCCACCGTTAAATATGAGTAACAATCTTAAAATCGTAGATTCAAGAAGCCGAAACTTAAAACCAAGCAAAGCCATCAGTCAGCCAGATTGATGGGTGACAAAAAATTAATTCTTATTATCAAATCGGTGCAAAAAAAAAAAAAAAAAAGAAATACCTGTGCATTTTGTTTTGATTATAGTTTGTGTAAGCACTTCAGAGTCAGATCCATCAAACTGTCCACTGAAAATGAAGGAAAGTGTGAAGTTCTGTCCTCCAGTGCTGATGATGAATGTTGTGCCCAACAAACAGGGGGCAGATGATAAAAAAAAAAAAAATTTTTATTTTATTCCTTATTCATACTTGTATTACTGAGGCCTGCTGACGCTTTAAGGGGTCACATGACCTCCCCAAAACTGCAGGTTATTTCATTATCAGACTAATCGTCAGCTGTTCGGAGAGAAAACTGCCTTCAGCCGTATCTTATCTCTCTCTTCTCTTTACATCTGTCTTCCTCTCACAGACACCATTCCTCCAGGTTTAGGGTTAGGGTTCGCCTGTTTCAGTTGTCTGTGAGGACGTGTCCATCCTCACAAGGAATAAGCATCAAAAGGACAATTTAGCCATCTCGTTATTTCAAAATCATCAGTCTGCATTTTAAGCAGTTTTTTTTCTGTGCTTTTAAAGCTGAAGACTGGAACAAGGATCATCTGCTTTTATCATTTAGGATCACATTAATAGATGTATCTTATTGTAATCAGATTAAAGCCTTGCTTCATCTGCGACTGCTTCCTTCGCTTTTTCGCAGTCTGACAGTTTTTTATTGTTTTTTCCTGCTGGTAGATGTATGCTGAAGGGACGTGAGGGGTTACAGGCGAAGTAAGTTAGTCAAGCTGACCACAGTCAGGTATGTTGTCATGTACATGCACGGGAGCCTGTGCTGCAAAGCTACAACCCACCTCAGTGGGTGCTGCTGGCGTGGCTGGACGTATTCTTACATACTCGAGCTCATTAACGTTCGTACTCTGAGCTCGTGCTGACCTCGACCGCTGAAGAAGAAACCTCAGGATCTCTGTGACGATGGCAGCTGTGCTACCCACCACATATACGAAGAGGACCTACCTGTGGAGGTGAGCGCTGATGAGGAGGGACTGGGCGACCCGGAGGAGGAGGAGGAGCCACTTTCTTTCTTTCTGGACTGCGACCACTGGAGGTCTCATCTCCTGGACAGATGCACAAACCATGAAAATATGACGGCAAATAGGACAGCAGATCATCTAAGCAGAGAGCATCAACCTCAGAAGTTCATGGAGATAATCGGCAGCCTCTCAAACTTGACTCTAGTGAGTTTTTAAAACAGAGCATACATTAAAAACTGGGATGTTCGAACTTGAAATTTTAACCTTCAGACAGACAAAACAAAAATCCCACTCCTGGCAGAGGAAACACGAACAAACACACCATTCAGCGTGTGGGTGGGTTATTTGTCAAAGTTTGCTTTCTGTCACCAAAGTAATTTGGTGTGTCTGAGACAGCAACTTGGACCAATCCCACTCTTTTAGGCCTCCAAGACTCGACGAGATGATTGGCTGACGTGGACCCACCTGCTGCCCAGCGGCTGCAGCCAAAAATGTCCTGGATGCAGGAAAGTGGGAGGAAAACTGCATCTCCACGGGAAATAAACCCTCACCTTTACTGGATCTTACCGTACAACTTAAAGTAATCAATTTGGTAAAAGTTTAAGGTTTTTTTTTAAAGTCCCCGGCAAGAGTAGATAAATGAGCATGAAAGATGATTCTGTTTTTATCCTCATGAATACATAAGGAATCTTTCATTATTTATGACTGTTTTCTGCTGTTTAGACTTGAAAGATTTATGGATTTCAACCTACCCACCCACAACTTTGCACAGAGTGCATAATATTACCTTATACACACACACACACACACACACACACACACACACACACACACACACACACACACACACACACACACACACAGATATGTGCTAAGTATTGCTTCATTTAATGGGTATGCAGCTGGAATGAGCCAGCTGAATTATTCTTCCATATGCATACATGTATGTGTATGCATGTGTGTG
>JAOWBL010004938.1:0-10650 GCA_028564865.1 Zenarchopterus dispar | reverse complement strand
CGGCACCCCCACCACCAGGACACACCAGCCAGAAACTACCCAACACACCACACCACCCAGCAGCCCCCCCAGGCCCACCCCAAGCGCCAAGTCCACCACCTGAGGTGTGCCAGGGCCCCTACACAAGCTCCCGAGGACCCCACCACGGGCATCCCCCGAACTGCGAACACACGCACCCACAACCCGGAGCCCACCGAGGACCCCCCGGGGTCCCACCCGGCTGAGCAGGGCCCAAACACCCCTCCATCGTTGAGCCATCCCTGCTCCACCCCAGTTGCATAGAGGTGGGTGTTATTATAATTTTTTTGTTTGTTTTTTAAAATAATTTATATATTACATTTTTTTAATTATATTTATTTATTTTTTAATATTTTTTAAAATTATTATTATTATTATTTCTTTTTTTAAATGACTCCCCCTCTTTTTTTATTGTTAATTTTTATTACAGAGCAGAAACATCCACTCCAATAAATAAGCAAAACAAAAAAATCTTAGTAAATCTCTTACTATACTTTGCTTATCAGCTTTGAGGGATTACTTGTGCTGAAATGTGACAAACCTTGATCCTGAATGCAAACAAACAAGAGAGAACTTTCCTATTTTAAGTTTATAACTTTTATATGGTTCTAATGTACATTTAATGTGTGTTTGTGTGTGTGCAGAGGTCATGTCAGTATCACATAAGAAATGCAGACGAAACTGGTTATAATGTTCACATAATTTGACAGAAGCTGGGATGAAGCAACATTGAAGGTGAAGTATGTCTTCCCCAAAACACCAGTCCCTGAAAAACATAAAAGGTTAAATTAAAAAAAAAAAAAAATCATGTTATTATGAAGAGATAAAAATCATCTATTTTAGATTGTTGATGTTTTTTTGGTTTAATTATGGCTTATTTAGTTAATTAATTTATTGTTTTTTTATTGCACGTTGAGCATGTCTCAACTTATATGAAAACGAAATAAAATAAATAATTAAATGATAATTAATAATATAGCTCACTTGAAATGACCTTTTGTCTAATAACCAACAGAGAGCAAATTAGAGATTCTAACCCCGTTTCTCACTTGATTTGTAGCATAAATAAATGAGGTTCATTTAACTGATTTAAATGACAATGATAGGTGTTATATCTAGACAACCAAACAAACAAAAATTACTGTTTGTGTTGATAGTCGATGACTATTCATCATTATTATCAACTTGATGCAATTTTTGAGCATTTACTTGTGCACAGATATGTCTTCGTTGTGCAACAGCCGTTCAGTTTAAACCACGATTCTTTTCATTTTCAACTATTGGATTTCCTGGCATTTTTGGGCTCATTATCCTGTTGCATGGCTCAGTTTTGACCCAGTTGCAGCTGTTTTTATAGATGGCTCGTATTTGGCTCTAAAATACTTTGGTGTATCCACTGTGTGACAGTGGGGATGAAACGTTTCTGCTGAAATGTTAAACATCAACGGTTGTGTCTGCCCAATACTAAGACCCATCCATGCATTTAAAAGAGGGGTACAGACTTTTACACTTGACTATACATAGTCTATGAATCTAGTTGTGTTTTTCTTTTTTGTTTTTGTGTAGGGGGATAACATGATAAATCTTAAACACCTTCTACAGAGACACAAAGGTCCTATCAGCTACCGTCACATGTTCAAAGTCAACATCTACTCATGATGTTCTGAGTAAACCGAATGTCATGACTACCACCTCTGTCAATTATGAGCTGTTCATCACAACATCAGCAGAGATGTTCGGAAGTTCACAGACACCTGTGACATGATTATTCTAAAAAGTGTACCTGTTACAGTTGCCTCAGCAACGGCAGTCACCAAGTTGTTTTCAACCTTGCAGGTGTAGGAGTCACTGATGTTAGCCGACTGCAGGACGCTGATGATGCTGAATATTCCCGCTGAGTTTTCTGTGAACTTTGTGCTTGCATTCAGGGCGTTCTGACTTTGGTTCAGCCACGTAACATTAGGTTTAGGAGACCACCTGCTCGCCTCAGCGGTCAGGATGCCACTGGAGAATGTAAATGTTGGGGCTGAAAAGGCTGGGACAATGAAAGGTTGTTAAATTCATGCCTCAAGTGATGCTTCTGTCTGCAATTTTCCCAAAAGGCTTCTTTAGCCACTTTGTTTAGAAGAGATAAATGCTTTCTGATTCACAGAAATGCAGATATGCTTATTAATGCCACATTTAACCACATACTTAACCACAAACGACATCTAGCACAAATCAAACATGGATAATTAAAGCCAAGTATTACAGATCATCTAGGGATTACTTTTCAAAGTAAACAGAGTGAAACTGGAAGGGCAAGTCATCCTACCTGCCGTTCTGAGCTGAATCTTGACCTTCCCTCGACCTGCTGAGGAGCTCATGCTGCAGGTGTATTCGCCCTCATCAGTGCTTCTCACACTTCTCAGCAGCAGGGAGCCGTTCCCTGTGTTCACAGCATCAGGGAACATCTGAGTCCTGCCTCTGAACTGAGACTCCTGAGCACCAAGAGCCGGAGCTCCGTTGTCATACAGGTAAACCTTCATCTTCCCCTTCGTCCAAGCAACCGTCACTTCACTCATCCCATCCTGTTGAATTTCTCTGGGAAGATAACAGCTGAGAAGCTCGTCCTCACCCAGGTTTGCGACGGGTTTTGTGTTGCTGCTCATCAACTCCGCTGTGGGCTCTGTGAGATGAGGACAAGTCTCATCATGGAGAATATATTCAGATTTGGGCAAAAACATGGGGTTTAGATTTTTTTTCGTTCCGTATATTTGCAAAAGTTAACACACTGAAACTTCCACTGTTAAAACATTTCATGGTACAAGCGTTTGATCTTTAAACAAATTAATTCAAAAAGTACACTAAAGTATTGTGATTTTTTTTTCTTTTATAAATCAGTGAGAGATGTAAAAATGTCATTTTCTGGGAGGAAAATTATTTAAAAGCTGTGGATCTGCAGCAAATGCAACTGAATGTTTATCAGCTCACCTGCAGTAAAACTGGGCTGCATTACAATAATTAAATTAGTATACCACTAAAAATCCATTAGAAACAGTATTTGATTGTTATTGGGAAGGATATGAAAAATGTACTTGATTTATGTTATCCACCGCTTGTCACTCTATCCTTTATCCTGTCTAACCCTAACCCTTACTTTTTATCTTTACATTAGCATTAATTTGCTGTTGCTTTTATTGTAGCGCTTCATTATCCAGGGTTTGTTTGTGGTAGCATTAATCAATAATCGATATCAAAGCATTTAGGTGGATAAAAGAAAACACAAGATTTTTAGTTCAAATTATGTTGATTTAGTTACAGGTTGAATATTGCATTGATTATACTTAGAATTTACTTCTTTTTCTCATAATCACCACAGAGGTGTAGTGTTTAGCATTTCTGATCTTTTATGACATTGGTGATGTCATTGATTGAATTATTTTGTTAGTTTGATTTCTTTTTGAGATGTTTTGTCAAGAATATTGATTCACTTTTAGTTATACTAAAATATATGAACTTGTAAATTAATTTGAGAGTGAACATTTAAATAGTTTGGCTTGTGTGTTGTTTAATTCGTCTTGTTTTTAGATCATGCTTTAGTTGGAGTCTGATCGTATGAGTGTGACATGTTGTATATAAGTAATGTGGTTTTGGATTCAGGAGAGGTGACTTAAGAAGGTGACATCAAACCTGTGGTGCAGTGGTGGTCTCAGAGTGAGAAGTGACAATAAATCTTGAGACTGAGATGTTAAAACGTCCTCTGTGTTTCCCGTCTCTTCCCTACTTTTGAGACACACTACCTTACACAGTGTTGTCCAGATTGTTGCAGCATTGTTAAAGAATTGCATAGGTGTCGCAGTCTCCCGTCCCTGCTGGCAAAAGGTTGTCCAAAGTAACTTTGGACTTCCACCTGAGCTGTTTATTGTAAAAACTGATAGGTGCTTTACTGTATGTCACACATCAGCAAGGATGAATGTATCTCAAATAGTTACAGCAGACATAATAGCAAAGGTGACTAAAAGACTCAATAAAACAATGACAAAAGGGAAAACAAGAAGATTATTAAACAAGAGACTAAACAAGACTAAATCTAAGACAATAGTGTAAGAGTGATCTAACTTACATACACATAGGGGCATCCACTCTGCCAAAAATGGCATAATTTGTGCTGCTTTGAGATTGTTTTAAGACACCTGCTTTAAGACACCTAATAGTCTGGTAGACTCGGTTTGATTGGGATTTCAACACTGAGCTGGTCCGAGTTTCCTTTCACTTCCAGACAAACTGAACTTTGTGAATATTGTATCCCTCCCCTGTGCATGGACTGGACCCTCCCCTGTCTGTGATTGACTGGAGCAATGTCCGCGACGGTTTTGTAGGTTGCTCCCAAAGTTTGTTCCCAGAATATGGAGCCAAGGCTGCGTCACTCAATTGTTGAATTTTTTCACTGTGACACAAATTGTTCTGTGTTAGGAACCGAACAGCATTGCTTACCCTACCTTTAAAGCAAATTCCAGATGGGAGAAATAAGAGAGTGATTCCTGTTGTGACAAAAAGTTTCAATCATAAGATGATTTTAGGTCCTGCTGATGTTTCATTCTTGTGTTCTAATGACCTTCTGTCCTGATGTTAACTGTTAATATTCTTCTGGCTCCCATTCTGATTCAGAAATGGCCCCGGCCATGTATCTGCTGCTCATTAACACTTCTTAAGCCACGGAGGACCACGGAGGCCAGCGCCAGATTGTTCTTCCAACCTTGGTAGCTCTCCGGCTCTCAAGACTAGTTTGAACTCTTGCGTCTGACAATTACATGTTCGCGTTTGTTTGTTCTGACAGGATTCCTGCCTGCCTGGCGCTGCACCTGCTCCTCTCCTCACCTACACCTGCTTCTGCAACTTTACTCTCCCGCCCCGAACCATCTGGTTATCGACACAGCAACCCAAGCCATCTCCACATCCCAAAGGGACTACTATCAACTATCTCTTCATCCCAGACCAACTACAACCAGCCACAGCTCCCAGATCTGTTCACTATATCAAATCCAATAAAGTATTCATTCCACATCATGGTGTCAGCACTTGGATCCTACCCTGCACCCTCAACACAACAGTTTTGGTTCCCTCTTTCACTCGCGTCTTGTGGAGATTTTGTGAGCACTAAACATACCAGCAAACCTTTCATATGGTTTTGCAAGTTATCATCCATTTCTGAACCATTCCATTATTCCATTCATTATTAACATTACTTATTGGTTGTTTATTACTCATTATAACGTTCATTAATCTGTATATGTCATATGGTGTTGTACGCAGAACCTTTTTTTAGTGACAGAAAAAAAGTGGGGAATTGTAATGGAAAAGATCAGTTACTCTGTGAGTTAGTTGTGAGTCCACTCAGTTCAGACCTGTATTCTATCTGTGCAGTTTGGGTTTCGTTCAGCTGCAAAGATGTTGTTTTGAGAACTGCGTCTTATTTTGTCTAAATAGCTCCAGTTCTGCTCAGTAAAACTGCTGTACTGATGACTCTCTGTGTCCCTCCAGCATTGAAACTCAAGATGTGCGTTTTGATCCTTTTGCATGCAAAAGATGATTAAATAATTCACTAATTCGAGTCATATTGCCCAGTCTTATTTTTGGTGTGCTGTTATACTATTTCAGTCTTATTCAAGTACTGCACCTAGTGGTTAAAATGTGTTTATACAGAGGTATTAGATACTTTTTTCCACAAGGGTTGCAACAAGAATAAAAAGCACACACTTTTCTAAGCACTTGGTGATGTGTTCTCAACTTACAAGGATTAACAGCTTTTTAGGTTAAACAAACAGAAAACAGAACACACCCACGCATCCCCTCAGGCATGACAGAGTCATCTCTAATGATAACAGAATCCACATGGATGTGTGAGTCTTACTCGAGAAGGCCAGGGCCAAGATGAGGATGATGAGGGTCGCAAATATGACGATGAGGGTCACCATGCTGCACGTGGACAGAAACACAAGCAGGAAAACGTAAGCAAACAGACGTAGCCAATTCGGATGAATTTCACATGAAATGAGAAAAACCAGGTCGTCGTATTGCAGAACTCTGACACCCAGCCGCATAAGCTCCACACATTATTTATATTATACATAATGCAAACATGCATCCATTAAAGTTCGTATTCTGAAATCTTATAAATGACCTTCTGCTCTGACTGTTGAATTTGTCTGTTTTTTTTCAATTGCAATATAATATAACTTTAATTAGCATTACACAAAAGTACAGTCATTTAACTATCTGCTGCTATAAATGCTTAAAAGTTTTCAAATTGAATCACAACCAGAACAGAACCGATCCAAACCTCATGATCACACCTGTAGAAGATGATTTGTCCGATTGTTGCCATATCTCCTGGAAGAAAATCTTAGTTTCAGTCAGTTGGATCCTGTTGCTTAAGTCAAAAGTCCGGCAATATCACTCTGCACTGGATATCAAATCTTTCTAGAAGATAATTTGCTTACATCCTCCTGCTGTCATCAGTCTGTGCAGAGTCTGTTGCCTCCCTTGGTGCTCTTAAAACACAACACCAAGAGCAAATATTACATTTGAGGTGTGTGCTTCATTTTGCTGTCACTCAAGATCTTTTATCTTGTCAAAATAAAAGCTTCAAATTGATAAGGGAAATAGGCTTTCATTCAGAAACTTGTAAAGTTTTACAAGTTATGACACAGTATGAGTTAATCATCTAGCTAGCCCACTGTTTTGGCCGTAGATTTAACATTTCTTTTTATTATACCAAGCGGATCCTATGCATAAAGCTAAAAGGATGACAAATACGCTGGGTTTGGTACTTTACTTAAGGTGGGAATAAATTCCAGCTATAAACCAGGAAAACAGTGAGACAGAAGATGTGTCTGTAATTGTTCAGTGACTCAGTAAAACAGCAAAATGGAAAAGTTTCAAAAGTAACTCAAGCCTTGTATTTGATTAAAAATATATTTGTTGGTAAGGAATACTTGCGAGCAGTGTGCAAATGTCTTAATGTCAAAAGTTAAGAGTTTTAATAACCGTCCTAATGGATTTTTCAGTCTTTTAAATAAGATATATAAACAGTAACAATGTGAGATGTACAAGCATTGGCCATAAAATAAATGCCAGCCTCAAAACCACGAACAGATGTAACTCTTCATAAGAAGAATTTCCCATAAAGATGTTTTAAATGGCATTGATTAGGGTTGACTTTTAGAAGACTGGAAATTTAAAATGAATGCCATTTAAACTTGGATTAAAACAACGCTAGTCAGCAATAAAAAACTGAAAAAAAGGTCAAACCTGAGAATCAGGGCTCACATCTTTGAACGTGGTGTGTTAAGCGTTAGCAACATTAAGCGTATTGTTCAGCATGTACAGAATCACCTCATCTTCACTATGAACAATGCAAACAAAGTTATTGTAGATTTCAGGGGGAGTAAGAATAAGCCAGATACCTGAGTGTCCACCTGGAGGACAGACTGATCTGTCCTTACTTGTAGACAGCTTCTGTTTTGCATCTGAAGTCCAGACAGTTTTTTTTTCTTCCTTTTTTTCTTGATAAAGTCCTTATCCTAAGTCTGTATCCTTCAGTGTTTGCAACAAAATACTGCATATGTTGTAAAAGTCTGTGGTAGAGAGTTCAATTTCCTCTGCAGCCTCTGTTTTAGTGAGCAGAATCAGGGGCACAGACTTATAAAGTCTTACAGCAGCATTGTAGCATCTTTCCTCGTTGTATAATACACTTAAATTCAGCCAAGCTGTAAATGTGGGGCTCACTTGAGATATATATACCACATATTGACTTCCTGTTTGATTCATGATGCCCTCTTGTGAATTGCCCACTCTGGACCCTTTGCAGTTGGCAGTGGCTGAACTGAACTTTTGTTCTGAACCCCAGTGGCACACAGATAAGATTTAATTTACTAATTCACATTCATCACTCTGGTTTCTGAGAAAAACCATTCAAGCATTTCACATGGATGCCAAGGACAATCCCACATGGGAGCTCAGATTTTTGCAGGCTGCTGTATCCACTATAAGGAGTACACAGATAAAAATTCACATCAACAATCAGGTCCAGACTTGTCCAACCATATAACAAATGTTTATTCAACTAATGTTGAACAAGTACAACAAAATACTTAACAAATTACAAGACAAGATTTAAAAAACAATCGAGTCCAATCCAACGCAGTCAAACAGCAACATTTTGCAGCTGTTCTTGTTAATATATTGTAACTAACGCGTGACAACACAACAGGTAGGTCTGCAGGATCTGTTGGACCATAATCAAAGACAGTACTTGATTTTCATTTGTCACTTTTTAGTAAATGATTTCTCATTTTTCAATTTGTCACTTTCAAGGTTTACAGGGCCATTGTGGATTTTTTTTTTCTTTAGTGAAAGGGTACCAACAGATTTATCCACATGCAGTTTGGAAGTTCACATCCATTTTAGTTTCCACTGATGGTTAAATCCAGTGGAAATTTTTAAACATCTACGGATGAAGGTGTCTGTAATAAATTAACTGTAGTTTTTTAGTTGGAGTAGTTTGAAAGTTTCCTTAGCACACTTTTTTTGCTTTTTAAATCTTATAAGTTTACTCAATGGCTCTTTACTCATGTGATCTACATTTTATTTAGCGACTTTTGACGTTAAGTTCTCCAAAGCACTTGATGATGTGACATCCATGCTGTAGGGTGTCTTATTATGTATTTTTTACTGTAAGTACAGTGTTTTTCCTCCTTTACAACCTTACAGGATGGACTTGTCAGGATAAACCCATGGGTCTTGCTCAAGGACAACTGCTCCAAACTCTCAACTGGAAACAGAAACACCTGAGCCATATTCAACCTTGTACAGTCAGGAAAGCTCTTGTCTGGAACTGAAAAACAGCGAATAAATGATCTTGCTCTTAAGATTTTGTTGGTTATTCAAACACAGAAAACAATTGCCTCCTTGATCTTAAAACAAATATAACTTGTGGACTCTTGCAGTTTAATTTCACAAGACAAAAGCATCTTAGGGGGAAACAAAACAGTATTTGAAAGCTGTTCTTTGTGTGAACTGGAAACGCTGTGTGGTGATTTTCCAAAGTTGAGTTGAAGAAAGGTTTATTTTTGCTATTTTCTGTTTTTCTGGAGTTGATCAAACATCATCAACAAAAATATGGAGGTTTCTCCAAGACTCTGAGCTGCACTTTACTGCTGTTGTTGGATGAGATGGAGCTAGTTTGAGCTTCTGCAAACTCTCAGGCAATGCAACTAGTGCTTCATACTTGATCAGATCATCAAGTCACCAACATGCAAAACCTTCATTCAGCCTTCATCTATGAGAAATGTAAGTAATATAAGTAACTAAAGATGCCATGTTAATATGGAGGACTACCGAGGGCAACAAATATTTCTCCTGGATCAAGTTCAAAGTTGGGTGGTCAGCAGGGTGTCAGTATAGATGGGTGAACAATTGTAAATTTGAAGCTTGGTCAGCAGCACGTCAAACATAGAAAGGTAATTACAGAATGTAAATACATTAGATGACTGTTGCCATGGAGTTTTTCACAGAAGATGCCATCCATCCCTGTTCTCTTTCTTTTTTGGCCTGGAGAGTCCTCGCTGAATCAAACTGGACATTTGAATGTTAGTTTGTGGTGTGTTTTTCACCATATATCTGTGATGCAACAGTCTCTGACTCAAGAAAGACAAAAAATCTCTGTTTTCTTACTCTTTATAATGGCAATAAAGTGATTTTATTCAACAAAGAAAAGAAATACATTGATGACATGGACATATTTACTTTTCATCCAATTGTTTTTGAGTTATTTCCTCCATTTATAAATTTTAATGATCTTTGAACCAAACAGGGTAAATTTAAAGTTTTAGACTCTACAAGGTAAAGTTTAAAACTACACTTTTTGAGTGAGGCTTGAACTCCCTCTCTTCTGCTTTTACAGGAAACACATAATACATGAAAGCAAACAGCACCCTTTGTTGTTTTTTTCATGGATTTTTCAGCACTAAATCCACTCCATTGCTAATTACTGGCACAGCTATCCTGTCAACTCTCTGAGTGAATTGAAAGGGCTGAAACATCATTGTCTGTAACTAGTATGCTGCGTCTTCCATCCATTGAGGTTAAATCTTTTACCATGGGAAATTTTTAACTAATAGTCTATACAATTTAAGACTTTTGTTGGAAAATATAAGGAAAAAGAAGGATTATTTTTCTTCTGTATGTTTTAGGTCTTTTTTCTTTCCTTACCTGCTTCTTTCGCCAGCTGTCAATCATTTCACCTTCACTATTCTTACACATATTCTTTAAATCCCACATTTGTTTATTTTTCATCTGCTTTTCCTCTTTTTTTCCTAATTCTTCTTCTCATAGGATCCAGATTCTTTCCCCCATCTCCCTGGTCGTCTGCTTTACTCCTCCATTCGGATCCAGCTGACGGGTATCCACTGAGGCTCGTTCTGTGCCTGCTGGATGATGGAGCAGAGTTTAATGCAGGCGTCCTGTACATTATCGTTCACCAGGACACTGTCAAAAAACTGTTTGTATTTAGCCTCCATCAGCTGGGAAGCCTCCTCCAATTCCAGAAAGTCTTCCTCCTGAAAAGAAAAGTAAAAGTTTTACATATAT
>JAOWBL010004937.1:0-10650 GCA_028564865.1 Zenarchopterus dispar | reverse complement strand
TAGGAAAATTTTGAGCAAGGTAAGTGTCTGTCTCTGCAAACCATAACTCTTGATCGTAACTGCGATCAATTTTTATCAAAACCGGCATAAAAATAATAGCTGCACCCTAGTTGTGGGTGGGGGGCGTTAAATAGAAGAAATACTGTAGTTTTTATTTATATGTAATTTCATTTTCAAAAAGCCCCCTATTTTTGGAGCATGTAGGAACTATTTTAAAAGAAAACTACTGAATTGCATAACTCATTCAATTCACATCCTGCAGTCTTGACATTTTGGCAGGAGCTCCAGGCGGCAGATTTGTAAGAAATTATTGGCAGCGACAGAAGAAGATGTCATCAAATAAATAGAAGTTGGCAACCATCTATCTGCTACATTAAAAATTTTGTGAGTAAAGACACTCGGGGGGGACAAATCTTATTTTATTGTGAAAAAAATGCAGTGTGACTTCAGTGGGCCTCTCTACTGCTGTGTTGGCTATATCTGCTCACATCACACCTCGCACCTCTTCCTCAGCCCCGTCTAAATTAGAAACCATTAAAGTGTTTCCGAAGTGTCGGGTTTTCTTCAATTTTTAAACAAGCATCTCTCTGTTCCTTCGTGTAAGCCGATAGCTGTGAGGAGGGTGCTTTTGTTTTGCTTGCGCTCCATTCCCTGAGAGTTTCTATATTCCAGTGCAGCCGAGCTGCGATAACAGTCTAAATATAGAGGTGGGCCGAGGGACGCAGAGTGTCCCGTGGACTCGGGTCATTGTGTTCTCAAGAGTCAACCGGGTCTCTCAGCCTGGACTCTTTTCAGGTGGTCACATAACAGCAGTTGTTTGGTGGCTGTTTCAAACAAATTGTGGTTCAAAATCAAACTTCTGTTTCGTGCACGTCGAGATGCACTGCAAAGCAAAGTCACTTTTTTTTTTGTTTTCTCATCTTTTCTCGTCCATTTTCAGGTACACCTCCAGCTGGATGTGGTTGGCTGGTTACTTTGTGTTTTTTCCACCCTCATTGGAAATAAAACAGATAATTTGAGTCTTAGTTTAATGAGATGACACTTTTTTACTGCAAAATCAACAATAGTCATTTACTAGTGTTCCTAGTCCTACTCTTTAAGATGGCGTTTGTTGACGCTAGTTTTGCTGTCGCTCAGGTGACATCACATTCATCGTTTCTCAGATTGGTGCATGCCTTGGTACTACCACCTTGAAATCGAAGTTAAATTCAGTCTTTGAATCAAAGAGGAAAAGAATTGTGATGACTGGTGTTGCTACACTTTTGTAAAACGTTTATTTATTTATTATTACTCTTTTTATTTCTCTTGTGATTAGATTTGCAAATCTGTGATCAAAGCCAGTTTTTTTTTTCCAGCAAGAAGAGAAATCCTCTAAAAGTTTTTTTATTTACTTATTTGACTGACGGATTAATACTTTAAGGTGATTTTTTTCTTTCTTTATTTTCTTTTTAGGCCCAGCAGCATTTTCTTTAAAGTTCTGTAGCCGAACAACTGGCACGTTTGCCGAATTGCAAACATAACTCACCTCTCCCGGCACACCACCACCGCCTGTCTGTTCAGTGATTGACTCTTAAAATATATTGCTTGTTTTTTAGTGCTTGAATAGATAAGCTAATAGAGTCTTAAACAGAAGGAAATAGAGGCTAAACAGATAAGCTTATCGGCCTTAATAGATAAGACCGATAAGCTTGCATAGCTCCAGCTTATCTGGAGGAGCTGCTCCATTGACAATTCATTATTCCACCCATCCATTCTCCACTCTGTCAAGTACAAGCAGCACATGTATACACCTTAAAAAAACAAAAACCATTAACATTAATTGTAAGTCGAACTGAAAGTGAAGACAGTCAGTAGTCTCCTGTAAAGCCGTAACAAATACACTGGTGTTTATGAGCATGTGGGATAATAAAGTTACGTTAAGAAGTCTGTCACTGATGTTACTGTTGGGATGGTTGTCAGGTCTTTAATGGGCTGTAATTAAGCTGTAATCTTTAAACTTGTGCCATGAAGGACTCATCATCCCCGTCTGTTGGCACCACTTTTTTTTTTTTTTTTCTCATCCAAACAGCAGATAACCAGCCAGCAGTCCCAGTTCTTAGATACAATTTTACAAGACTGCTTAAAAAAAGCAAACAGGGATTTAAAATATAAACTTACCCCACGACTGTCAGCACAGATTATTGAGATTAACAATATTAAGGTAATGAAAACAGATTTCTGCTAACATGCTAAACTGTTGCTTATCATTTATTCCTCTGTTGTGACTGATTCACTCCAACATTTTGCTGATAAAGAAACTTGGATGGGTTTGTCCCCCCCACTCCGCCCAACTGTGCAGTATGTTGCTTTGATTAATATCCAGAAAGCAAATGTGCAACTTTTAAGCCCAGCTAGTTAATCACTGTCATCTCTTATGCTGAGTCTAATGCACACCACAAGAATCTCAGCTTTTGTCTAAACCCTTGTTAAATGTATGCTGCTAGAACTTGAATCGATAGCATGTATGAAAACGTTGGATTGTTTTTATCTTGAAAATTTCAAGCAATTAATCACTGCAGCTTCAGTGTAAATTTTTTTTCTTTTGTTCATAGTATAAAAGTTTAGAGAAAGTGGTGGGATATAACCTCTAACTACATAATTTGAGGTTGAGTTTATAATACCAGAATTGTGTTGAGATTTAACAGGTAAGCATTATTCAATTAGATCACATTTAATTTTATTGTCATTGCACATGTCACACATACAAAGCAATGAAATACACATTACATCTAATAAGCAGTAACTGTAGAATAAATGCATATAATTTATCCAGAGGTGTAAGTGTATGATTATGATGTGCAGATATGTTTGTGCACGTATGTTGCTATAGGTATTTACAGTAGGCAATAACTATATGGTATGTGTAGATTTTGATTATTACAAGAATATGTAGTTTATAAATTAGTTCTGCGGAGATGATTCACAATATATACAGGATGTATATATTTTAGTGCATAAAGAAAAAACTCAGAAATTCATCATTTACAGTAGTGCAAGTGGATAGTGATGTACAAATACAAGCAGTAGTGAGGTGAACATAATACAGTATTGGATGGCAGTGTAATAGACCATAACAATAGAGCAATTAACAGAGCATTAAAATATTTAATGTTCACATCCACTGTTAGAACAGGTCTCACAAAATGTGAACCGTATTTAGCCTAACAGAAGTTCTCATAAATCACAATCGGTTCTCCTTCTCTTTGCTATATGCACCTCGTCCCTGGGTATGGTGATCACATCACACGGTTTACTTATCATGGCTACACAGATGATGCCCAGCTATATCTGTCATTTCCGCGTCTTGTTTCCATGGTCATGGCACGAATCTTGGCTTGTCTCTTGGATATATTCACACGGATGAAAGAACACAACCTCCAGCCAAGACTTAGTGATCGCAGCCAACCAGTCTATGCAGACCAACCTCGTCCCTCTGTCGTGCCAAGGTTGTGAGAAACCTGGGTGTCAAGATCGATGATCTGTATCCCATCTCACCTGGTGTTCAACCAACCAAAAATGGCCCACGTCTCACCGTTACTCACTGAACTCCACTGGCTACCTGTTTGTGGCTCCACACTGATGGATTAACCTACCAGTTGCTATCAGACCACAGGTGTCCTCCCCACCTTCATGACCACCTTCTCTTCAGAGAACACCTCTTCTCCTAACCCCTCTAAAATCCTAATTTATCTAAGTTCACTTTTCCACATTCACTTCTCTACAGGTGTAGCTTGCACTTTATGTTTTTGGCACCTAACAGGTTTCTCTTATAGTACTTTTTTCATTGACTAAGCACTTAATGCCAGGGTCTCTAACTATACTTCTTGATTCTTGTTCCTGACTTTGGATAAAAACGTCTGAGTAACTGTGACTATTGTTTACATTTTATTTAGCTTTTCTCAGTTTGAGAATGTCACTAAAAGGTCTATATCAGGGGTTCCCAAACTTTTTCATGCTAAAGCCCCCCACACAGCATTAGCGTCTTGCCAGAGACCTCCAAAACCCAGGTTGTTGTTATTATCGATAACAACAACTTGCTAATTTTTACCATAGAAACTTAACAGACAGAAAATATATTATAAAGGATTTTAATAAAGACAACAATGAGGTCCAAGGACAACTGGAGCTGAACTTTTTATTCCACTCATTTTCTGAGGTCCCCCTACTGCCCCCTGACGGCCCCCCCAGGGGGCTGCGACCCCCACTTTGAAAACCACTGGCCTATACGAAGCCATTGACCCTAACCCTAGTTCCATATAGTAAATCGATTGGTTTAAAGATCTTATTTGTCTCTGTCCCACAGATGGCCTCGGCAACAGCAACCTACGGGCAGAAGGAGTCTTCGGACCAAAACTTTGACTACATGTTCAAGATCCTCATCATTGGCAACAGCAGCGTGGGCAAAACCTCCTTTTTGTTCCGCTATGCCGACGACTCTTTCACGCCAGCTTTTGTCAGTACGGTGGGGATTGACTTCAAGGTGAAGACCATCTACAGGAATGACAAGAGGATCAAATTACAGATCTGGGTAAGAGCACAAAAAAAAAAAAAAAAAACAGGATGAGAGATTGTGCATTTTTAAGATGGAAATGGTTCAACTAAATTTAATAATTCACATTTAATTCCAGCTGAAATTATAAGTAAATCCTAAATAACCAAAAGCTTCTATCTTTCTCTTTTCTGTTTCTGTGGTTCCTGGACATGTTTCTGTTCACTATCCTCACTCTCCACACAAACGTTTTTAAATTAACTAAATTAAAGGAAGAAGCCTTCCTCAATTTTGAAACAACAAACAACCTTTTTTTTCTTTTAAAGGTTCATTTGGCCTCTTTTGAAAAAATCCCATTTGGGAGATAAAAATGTTCTGAAGCATCAAACATGATACTCACATAAATTACTTAACTTTTGTCCTCATTTTAAACAGTTTCCTTTCAAGATAAGACAGGTTTCCACTAGTGGGGGCCCAGAGTAAAACCAAGAAACTGGATTTGTGACATGGCTGGTCTTCCTGTTCACACAGGGAGTGATGAACCCGGTAGGATCCACTGACTTAGCAAACTACCATTTAATACACCTTGATGGTGGTAGTGTAAATCTTTGCTAGTTCCCAACCACAAATAAATACAGTAGCAGAAGGCTATGGCAAAGAAGGAAAGAAGAGAAGAAAAACAAACTTGTATGACAACATATTTATGATGGACCTGAGATGATTATTTGCATATCCTGCAATGATGGAGATGAATATTATATAACCAATCACTTGAATTGTACAGATCCCATTAATCTTCGATTGGAAGTGAGGAGGTGTGTTCACTGCCTATGCAAAGCATCTCATAAAGAAGTTCAAAGAGTTGAACTTTGCCCAAGTTAATGCAAATGAAGGTGTCCAGCAGGAGGACATTATCTAATCAAAGTAAACATTGCTCTCTACATTGTTGTATTCAATAACTAGTTTCTCCTTATGTTCGTTGCATTAGCAGTAGCATCAGGAAGACGTATGTGAAAACTTTGGGCTGTTATTAAAAACCAGCGAAATAAGGCATCAAGGCGACTGGACAGTGCTATCTCCTGCCCACAGCATATCTAACCTGCACAGAGTCAGCACCACCACTCACAAATCAGTTTTTCAGGAAATACCTAAGACAAGGTAGGGTTGTGTTCAGGCCCCTATACGTTCCCTAAAATTCTTGAGTCTGTTCCTGGGAATTAAAACATACACCGCGTTTGAGGCTATGTAAAACAAGCCTGGACCCCTGGTACTGAAAACCTGTCTTTAGTGACTCAATTTTTTTCCCAATAATGTCAACATAGCTTATATCACCACCTGCTGATGGTATTGGACAGTCTAGTTTGTTTACTCCAAATTAGCTCGATGGATGTTTTTGAAAAGCTTCACAAATTGTTTTTTCTCCTGAGAACACAGCTGAGGTGCCATCCTCCCATTTGGAAATGTTTTCATCATTGTGATTCACAACACCATCTCTGTTTTCATTGTCTTCATTGGTAGTGACGAACCTGGTAGGATCCACTGACTTAGCAAACTACCATCTCTGTTTTCACCTTTAACAAACTCCTGAGCATCCGCAGATTAACAGATGGTCTTGATAAATACAATGTTCCCAGCATTCTTTGCCATCACAGTTTCCAATTTCTCACTTTTTGTTTTTATAAATGTAAAGCAATGTTGGATTCTTTGTAAAGCACTTTATTAATTCAACCTGAAAGCCACCAGTTTTTTAGGCTCTATATATGTATATTATATATACATATATATTTTCATTAAGAGCGAGAAAAAACATATGTTTTTACTGTAAAAACAGTTTGGAGAAACTAGTTAGTTTGAGAATAATTTGACCATCTTTATACACACAAGGAGTTACACAAAGCAGGATCAAATGATGAGCATAAGACATGCGATGAAGATGATGCTCCCTCTGTGTGACGCCCGAGCTGAATATTAAATGTCATACTGTGGCTGTCTCGTGTATTCTGGTTGATTTTCATAATGCAGCATAAAATATCTGGTAGGATATTTCATAACAGGTCTGACAGTGTTGTCTGAATGTTGAAACGCTGCCCTGTGGTCCAGTTTTATGAGGCGAACTGTGCTGAGATTGGAGTGAACAGACACAGTCACCCTTCTTCATGTTATTCAGTCAGATAAACCTAATGTATGGGTCCCATGGAAAAAAAAACAGAAATAAATATCAAACAATGACAGCAAATCACAGTGACATGCCTTTAGGAGCAGGCAGGGTGATGTTTCTTGTGATGCTTTCCTGCTTTATGGAGCTCATCTGCAAAAGCAGCGAAAACTAGCCTCTCTGAGGATTGTGAAGATGCAAGAAATTGATATTTTAATGTCACGTTGTTCAGCAGTGCACTGGTTTCACCGTCACAAGACATTTCGCAGTTGCCAGAGCTGCAACTGTGAGCTCGAGAGGAAGGGTAGGGGGTGTAGGAGGGAGGTGGGGGCTGCCTGTGTTGTCAGCCTTCGCTCGAGTCTCGCCTCTGGTAAGAAAGATGCGACTGACCAATCAGAGCACAAGAAACCCATGCTGCTCTCCCTTCCCCCCCGTTACTACACATCTCCCTCAGTAGCTATCACTGCTCCTCACAGACAAACACACACAGACAAAAACGTGAAAAAATCCACACACAACTACAGTGAAAAGGAACATTTGGTCACAAATAACGACGTGCAGGACATATGTGTGTTTCACTGAGAGCAGCTACGTCCATTTCTGCTTATCTGGCCTGCCATGTAGATTTACATACTCTCATAGTGCACGTGTTATCTCAGCAGTTAAATGTGAGTGCATGTGTGTCTTTCTCAGTGTGTAGTCTCTACTAAACCTAACACATTAGATTATTGAAGCGTTCTTTAAAAAATAAAAATAAAATTAACCTCTTTAAAACATCAGTGTTCCCAGAAGTGAGTATTCTGAAGGAGGATGATGGATGAATATTTTTGTAATAAATTTGGTTCATTTCATTTTTGTTAAATTATCAGTCATTCTAAAATGACAGTTATTAGTTGAAATATTAATCTGCATTAGCAGCTATGACCGAATCCCTCTCAATATCTCATGACATCTATTGATAACGTTTATTAACACATTCTCACTCTGATCACATTAATTATAAAATTATTATATTTATTAATATAATAACTATTTCTTTATGAAACAATTTTATAAAAAATATTTTATCGCAGCCAACAAGTCTATCCAGACCAACATCATTATAAAATTATTATATTTTGTTATATTTATTAATATAATAAACTAAATAAAATATAATATTGATGGCATTCATCACTCTAATTTACAAATGCACCTTGTTGGGTGAGGGCTTTAGTTGTTTTTCCACTTATTTTTATTTATTGTCTGATGGTTTTTTTTCAGTGGCTAAATAGTTGAGTTCAGGCATCAAAATCACATAAGTGTGTCTCCCATCTTCAGTCTCATCACGGTGGACCATCCTACACCTGATACATCACCTGCTGAAGACATGTGCTTACAGTTTTATAAGATTCAAATGTAGGTCTTTTTTTTTTTTTTTTTTGTTAAAACTGACATGACAGCGTTCTGACCAAGCGTCCATTTGTGACACGTGTTTTTCTCTGCAGCTGGGGTTTCAAAACTCTTATTATTTTTTGTTTTCGTTTGAGCTCCATCCTTCGCCCTGGTGGCAGCCGTTTTTCCCAGCTCCCTTCATGACTTACCCAGCAGTCGAGTTTAGTTTCGATTTATGCTTCTCCAGCTTTTTTTAATCACAGTTTAGGAGGCAGAAAAAAATGCTCAGCGAGAGACTATATGTTAGAGTCCATTTTAGTTTATTACATTGCCAGCTTGATTCCTGTTTGTGCAATGAATCTTTTATTTTTTATTTTTTTCGTTATTCCCTTCTGGGGAAAAATAAAGATTTCACTCTCATTCTGCTTTCTGCTTTTCTATTTTGTTCTGCTTTCAGCTCTCATGGAAAGCACAAACCAGAGTAGTCGTTATATAAAACCACTCTGTGCTACCTACACTGATGATATAGGTGAAGGACTAATGCTTTTATACTGAACCACCCGCAGCATGAGCTGAGTGGACGAGGGTTATTTAACAGTTGTATATTTGTTATGTTTGGACAGTAAAGAACAGAGCCAGAGCTCTTTTCAAATGGATGTTATACAATTTTAATTTATTTTTCCTTTTTGTAATCTGACAATGATCACATACATTGGAGACACTTTATACAGAAACAACCTAATTTCTATGTCGCAGTTTATATTAACATTTTTCTCGACACGATTCAGTGTGGGACAATTTAATTCCTTATAATGTATATGCATTGTATATGATATGAGCTATTATAATTGTGCTTAATCATGTTTACATTAACTATATCTGTGGGACATTCGCAGCTGAGTGCAGTTTTTATTCTCATCTTGTAGTTTGGGTCATTAAAAAATGTGATTAAAATGAAAACAACTCACAAAATAGAAATAAAATTCCTCAAAGACACGAAGCCAGTTTACCTAGCTCCTTTTTAAGCCCAGAAGACTTTAAAAAAAGATTTAACAACAAATAAATAACACAAAACAAACATAACACTGGCTAAATATGAATGGGATAAAAAACCACCTAAAAGCACCTCCAAGGCATTTTTGAGCATTTTAATTTGCTTTAAACTGTTAAAACAAATGTTAAGTGTAATAGTCGACAACATATTGTTTTACAGGGATGATGTGTTGGGTTACTTCCTGGAGTTTTGTTTTTTACTGGTTGCCTAGTAACGCCCCACTAACACAAAAACCTCTTTGAGGTCCAATTTCAGATTCTTGTACTGACATCAGAGTTGCATCTTTTCTAAGTGACGTTAAGCAATAAATTAAAGCAGCTTACGCCCCAAAAGGTTATGTGCCTCTACATAAAATAAATACTTCCTCAAATTGTTTCTCACCCACAGTACAAACTGTTGTACTTTTCCCAGACTACAGCAGATGTCAGCCTCTTTCACCCTGCTTATCTCCTCACTGACAACAGCACCAGAATGAGCTCAGATCTGAAAATAAATAAATAAAAAAAATACAGGATGTTTGTCACCAGATACACTTAAATCCAGTGACTCCTGGGTCTCTGGCCAAGGAACGAACGCTGGGGTGGAAGAGGCAGGATCACCGATATGTTTGAAATAAAGTGTTGCTCAACAGTATTTACAAAAAATTACAGAAAATATTTGGATCAGAATTGATAAAGACTTATCCCATTGTACTTCCACCATAATTGTGTGACTGTGGATGTTGTTTTCATCTCAGGTGGCAAAAAAAAAGACAAATAAGATAACTGCTTATATACTTAATTCTGTACGTTAACTGTATTTTCAGACCATATAAATGTGGAAAACTCAGTAAAAACTATTACTTCAAAGTCAAGGTTGAAATTAAAATAAAAAGCAAAGATTTTTTCCCATTGTTTCATTGTTACCTTCCTGTTCACTGTTACCCATCAATATGATTACAGATGGCAAGCTTTAAATGCATGAAAATAATTGTAAAAATTAAGAAATCATTCTTCATCAACTGTGTAGGATTAAACCTATGATCTGGTTTAAAACAAAATCTCGCAACCACTTTTCTTAAAAGATGGACATGTTTAATGTTGTAACTCTGAATGTTTAACAGAAAGTTTGCCGAAAGTTAGAAAGTTTTTGGTGGATATTAAGACGGGAAACACTGATGGACTTGTCTTTAGCTCTTATTTGAGCAGCTGTTATCAGAACTGCCACTTCATGTTTATGTACTTGAAGAAATGCAGATTGAAGAACAGTCAGAGACCTTCTGATGTCTGATCAATCATCCAGGATTAATCAGACAAAGGGTTCAGTGTTTGAGCCATTTGCAGCTCTTTGTTATGGTAATTACCAGACTATAGAGCGCATTGGAATATAAGCCGCACCCACTAAATTTTTAAAGAAACAAATATTTTTCTACATATTAGCCGCACCGGCCTATAAGCCGCAGATATATTCGTTGTGAAATGAAATATTTACATAGAGAGATTTTGTACATGTTTATTTACATGCCTTAATTGTTTCCAAACAGTGCCTGTAACACCACAG
>JAOWBL010004936.1:0-10651 GCA_028564865.1 Zenarchopterus dispar | reverse complement strand
GGAGACGTTGATGGGCCCTCCCAGTCTCGAGGCCCGGGACAACAAAACCGGTTGCCCCCCCCTGTCGACGGGCTTGCTCATGACGATCGCCCAGCCCCCGACACCCCGGCAGCTGAGGGAGAAGGGCAGGGAGTAACCAAGACTCAGGACCGTAACATTCAATACCTTTTGAAGAACAAAAACATTTTTTTTTTCTTTTTTGTTCAAGTGATTTTGTCTATCAATCCATTTTTAGCTTTAAACCTATTATTTGTTTTAAAAAGTGTATTATTTTCAACCTAGGTTAGTGTTTAGTTTAAGTTCAAGTTTTACTGTTCTGTTAATCAATCAATTTGAGTTAACTTGCTGTTACGTTAAACCAAGTTTAGTTCTTTAGCTTCAAGACTTACTTCAGGGTCAGTTAAATTCTCTTAAGTTTCAACCATTTCTTGTTTTGTTGTTTGAACCAAACAAAATATTAAATATTAAAACATTTCAATTAATACAAGTACAGCATTAAATTGCTTGGCTGACAAAAATAAAAGTGATAAAGTATACAAAAATCAAAATAACTCAGCAAAAGACTGAATAAATTGCTATAAAACAAATGAATGTCTCTATTCCCTTTCACTGTTAATCCTTTGATTGTCCCGAATGGTTAATCCTGTGGTTCTGAGTATCCACTGCTATTTTGCAGCGAGAAATCCTACCAGATTTTGGAGGAAAAAAAAAAGTAACGTCCAGCAGAGGGCGCTTCGCTCCTGCGTAAGACAGTTCAAGGGTTCCCTGCGAGACTCCCCACCTGGGATCGTGCACACGGAATCCAACTCCGTTAATACCTCAGAATTTCCTGGTCCCAACCTTAATGGCCTACAAAATAATATGTATAAACCATTAAAATATTACAGTATGTAACTTTAAACATAAAGAAAAGTCAGTTTTTCAGCTTCATCGTGACTAATAAATTGCTGCCTGCAGTAATGGCGGCCGGAAGCACCGGCATCACAGGGCTTTGAACTACCAATTCAGCATGTTTTCACTATTCTAACATAAAACAACATAACTACGCTACCTTGGCTTCCCATTTCCATGAAATGATTAATACATTTCCACAAAAAATTGTTTACACAAAATAAAATACAGTTTTTGAACTCACCAAGTCTCCTTCAGCAATATACCAAAACGTCACCAAAGCAAGGACAGGTTGGAAAAACAAGAATTACTCCTTCAGAGTACAAAAACAGTTTTAAATAGACTCTTCAATCGTTTTAATGTATTTTTCTATCCTTTTTTAGCAGCAGCTCCGCAAGGACTGTCTGCATAGCTCCCTCGTTCACAGTGGGAAAAGAGCAAGCAACGCGGTTGGCTGCGGGAAGTCACATGGGTAACGCTACAACGTGCCCTTTCAAAATAACAGTGTCACCACACATTTTAGCCATCAAAAAAAAAAAAAAAAAAAAAAAAAGAAGTAATAACATCATGAACTTAAAAGTGTTTTACCTTCTTAACCTTTTAACGTCTTTTAAAACCAAAAAGAAATATTTGATCATGGACTATATAACTGCTAATGTTTTTTTTCTTTATCCATGTTGATCTATTTATTACTGAAAATGCATTTATTTGACTGTTTTTATTAACAGGCTTTTATTTAATGAGGGCTATGCAAACCAGGGTTAGAATACAAATAGTATATTACGCAATATTACAACACAAAACCAGTATTTGTGTTGAAGAAACAATTGTTGCTGTAAATCAATCTAAAAAGGGTTGTAAAAGGATAAAATTCAACTTTATACAGTGAGAATGATTATTCAAAAGTGGAAAATATTCAAGATACTTGAAGTGCCTGAGCACCATGAATGTCTCTGTACACCAGAATATTCTTGATGAATGTGAGGACATTTGCTTGACATCTAAACCTTGGCCTGCAAACATCTATAGAAGAGAGCACAAAAACTACAAGAACAATGGAGCACAATTATGCTGATGATATATTTCTAATCAATAACTGGATTGATCTGAAGAAAAGAGAGAGAAGAGAAGAAAGGTGAGGAACACCTCTCAGTGGATCATATTGGCGTCCTCCTGCAGCGTAGATCTGTAGAAGGGGGATCCTACAGTGTTATTATGAATCAATGTTTAATGCAGTTGTCCCTGTTAAATAAACATATAAATAAACGAGTAAAAATGCACTCTGAAAGCAGAGGATTTTGAGTTATTTCTGCTGTATTTTATCTTTATTAACTCTAGTCTGGTATTGTGTCTACATTACATGTATACATTTCTGCTGTGTCCTCACGAGCAAACCTTTTTTTGACATCAAAACTATTTAAATAGTAGTTGCTGAGATGTACTCATTTTTTAAGTGTTATTTTCAAGCCGGAATCTCAGAAGCAGGCTTAGACAGTGTATCATGTTGGAGTCCTCCTGCAGCGCAGGTCTATAGCAGCATATCTAAGATGAAGCTATGTTTAGGACGAATCTGCTTAAAGCTTATCCTGTAGCTGCAGCTATGACTATTGACCCTAACACACTAATGTTTACACTAACAATAGGCTTTACTAAACAGAAATGCTTTAAGTTTGGTTTTAAAAGTGGAGGTGGTGTCAGCCTCCTGAACCCAAACTGGAAGTTGTTTTCATAGTAACGGTTCCTGATAGTAGAAGACCCGTCCTCCAAATCTATATTTGGATCTTCTAGGAACTATAAGTAAATCTGCACTCTGAGAGTGGACAACTCCATCTGCAACATATAAAGTTATCAGGTCTTGTAGACAACAAGGAGCTTGGCTGTTTAGGACTTTATACGCAAGTAACAGTTTTGAATTGGACTCTAAATTTTATGGTGAGCCAATGGAGGGAGGCTAACACAGGAGAGACGTGATCCCTCCTGCTAATTCCTGTTAACATTCATGCTGCTGGATTTTGGATCAGCTTTGATCATAGTGAAGAGGTAATCTGACACAAACAAAACCAAATCAGTTCTGTGTGGAAGAATATAATACAGTTGGAGATATACATATCAAATAAGTTTATTGTTTGGTGCCTGAAAACATCAAATAAAATAAGTTTCATTCTTTGGTGCCTGAAAACATTTCTGCACACCTGGAGTGCAGAAATACCTGAATGTGACAGCCCATCGAGCACCTGGTTTGAGGCCTCGATGGGCTGTTCACCAAATCATAATCTTCAGAGCTAAAAGATCTAAATCCAAAAGCAGCACCCAACCCAATGTAGGACACAAGTGTGCCATAAGAATTGGTTGGAGGAAAAGAGTGATGCCCAGGGTGTTACTTAAAACAGTTATGACTTCCTAGACCAAATCAGTTTGAAACCAGGAGTGGTCTTACACTGGTTCCTGATACCCAATCTGAGGGACATCATAGCAGTTCTGAGGTATGTGATCCAGTACAAGATGCAACCAGAAGATGCTCACACCAGCTGTGCTGGAATTATTAGACTTGGCCACTCTGATCTACATTTGGTTAGTCTGTGTTTTCTCTGATTTATACATATTCATATCTCTGTTGTTGGTTTGGTATCTTGGCAGCTGTTGTTTTGCATAGCAGGATTGCTATGACAGTCAGCACGAAGCTCCTGCCATTGCTTAAAATGTGTGTTCTCTATTACTTTGTCTCTTCTGCATTAAAACTTGAGATGTATGTTTTGACCCTTTTGCATGCAAAAGATAATTAACTTCACTAATTTGAGCCAAACTGCCAAGTCTTTATTTTAGAGTGTTATTATACTATTTCAGTCTTATTCAGGTATTGCAGTCACCTAGTGGTTAAAATGTATTATACAGAGGTATATCAGAGATCTTGGTCCTGTAGAAAATGTGTAGGTGGCCATGAAAAGGCACTTGAGAGCAGAAGGTCCAGAAACTGGACTCAGATCCCCAAATTCATTCAGGAAGAATGGAACAAAGTTCTAGTATGGTATTATGAGGAGCTTGTGGGGAGCTACCCAAATCATTTAAGGCAAATTAAACTGTTTAAATGCAATTTTGCTAAATATTAACCAAGAGCATGAAAACTGGTGATGCTAAGAAAAACAGGTCTTTAAACAATTCTCTATCATTATTCTAACATTTTACAAATAAAAAAGGAATTCTAACTGGCTACAGAAAGATTCCTTAACTTTACAGTCAGATAAGGAAAAAAATGTTTTTGTTCTTTTCTAAAGTGTAATTTCTGGTTGCACTGTATGTGAAGGTTTTGCTCTTAAAAATTTCTAGGATACATTGAAGACACTAGCAGCGAGGTCACTCCTACAACAGATGAAAGACCTTGATTTCATCTCACCACAAAATTTTCAACAAATGATGCTGGAATAAAGACATGGAACAAAGGAGCGAAAGCATTTCATGCTCTGATTCTGTATACAGACATGATTAGCCTGAAATCAGAAAAGTACAAACTAATCATTAACTCTTCGGGAAATCTGCTCCCTAACTGTCCCTTTGTAATCCGCCCTCTTTCTCTTTTGATTACAACATTTCACTCTGATTTTAATCACAGGATCAAGGACACTTCTTCTTTGTGCTGAATCTCAGAAAAGGCCACCTATCTGCTCCTCTTAACCTTTAACAACAAAAGATTGTCTGTCTGTTGTCATCCACCTGTGCAAACAGGTAGTGGCTGGCTGAACCTGCTCGGGCAGCAGTCAACAAGGTCTTCCAGTAACCCTGGATCAGAGCTACTCAAGATCCAAGAGGACCCTTTGGACCATTCTTCTGTCCAGAATTGTTTGTAGGATGTCTGGTATGAATAGACTTTGTTGAGATCTTTTAACAGCATCTCTGTAGAGATGTCCGGACCAACTGGCTACATCTGGCCTACCCACAGATACTTCTGGAAGAGCTGACCATGGCTTTCTGTGGGAACACAGCTCAGTTGACCTGGTGGAGTGAAGCATGGTCCAGCTAGTCCAGCTGGAGAGGTCTGGGGACAAAGGTGGCTCAGCTACAGCAGCAGCCAGAGCTAGCAGCTCGGTGGCTGACTGGTTCACTAAAAATATGAGGTGATTCTATGTTTGTGTTCACGCGTGGCACAAGCAGATGAATTTACACACAGCAGATCAAGCTGGCAGGAAGTGTGACTCAAGAATGGCAAAGAGAATCCAATGAATTAAAAAATAAAACACCACGATTGAACTCCTATTCACATATCTACATCGAGTTAACCTGCAAATGCTGCAGGTGAATAATTGTTTTAGAGAAGATGTGAATCTCATAAGAGAAGAGGTTCAGTTTAGAAGTCAAAACTTTCATATTATCTGCCAGCACTTGTCCTTTATATATAGAATTCCAGAAAGATGAATATATGACAAGATATCCACCTTCAAAAGAGCACATCACTTGAACTAATTTTCTGTGATCCAGAAACCTTCGGTTAAACTCGTGATCCCACAATTGCACCCAAGTGCTTCCAAGCACTCCATTTTTTAAATGCTCCTGGTGAAACAGGAGAAGGGGGAAAAAAAACTACCTCAAAACCGCTATGAAACTGGACCATGGTGTTTCCACGGGGGTTGCTCAATTATGGCAAAAAAAATAATCACCATTATTTTGATCAATATTGAAATCACTATTATTTAATACAATTACTCATTGACTTTGGAAATATTGTATTCATTGAACATAAAGGACCGCAAACATCAAATTTTCCTTACCCTTCTGTTAAACTTTTACTTAAAATAACTGATTAAATTCTTGAATGTCTTCTATAAAATAGTAAAGACAAGTAATAAAATCAGAAATCAAAGAGCACTCAAATCTCTTAAAAACAAATATTACTTTGATAATACAATAAAAAATGCATAAATGCAATATAGCAATTATCTAAATATATTTAAAATATGAATAAATAAAAAGCACTGAAAATACAAATGACAAAAATGGCAATATCAATTACCATTATCAATAACACCAAAAAGAGTAAGAAGAAAATGAATCAAGTTATTCAGACCAAAATAAATGTTACATTTTTAGTGCACTGCAACAATAAACTGAATTTTATATATACACTTTGAGACACTTGTAATTTTGGCAAACTATATTCAATAAATTCTAGACAGTAACTCAATCCAAGAACGTTGAGGACCGGTCCATTATAGCTCACAACAAACAGAAACAAGTTTCAGAATACATGAAAATTATTCAGACTAAATGGCAAGTGCTGGTAGGGTCTCTGATAATCTAAATTTTTATTCAGAAAGAATGGCCTGTTTAAAAATCACTAAAACTTCCTCAATGATGTCATTGCCTAATTTGCATAATTTACCATTTGCATGTTATTGTAATGGATGCTGTAGGTGAAAGGAACAAAGTTGTGAGAAAGAAAAAGGGAGTTTAAAAACACTAAAGAAGGAGAAGAAGAAAAAGAATTTTATTTGTCCTGCAGTAGGGAAATTGCATTTTTGCAACAGCAAAGAACAAGAGATTTGGTACTACAAGACAAAACAAAAAATATCTAATGAACAAGAAGTTCACCACCATCTCCTTGGTCTTTCCTGAGTTGATAAGGGGGTGGTTTTACTAACACCAGTCTACAAAGTCCTGTGTCAGTCCTCTGTATTCTGCGTTGTCATTATCAGTGATGAGGCCGACAATTACAGAGTCATCAGAGAACTTCTGCAGGAAACAGCTGTCTGTGTTGAGTCTAAACTCTGCAGGATAGAGGGTGAAGAGGAAGATGTGTTTAGAGTGTTTAGAACAATAAATGTACTTAGAACAATAACATGTTGTATTTTGCTGATTCTTTTAGTCAAAATTCCAACCCTCGTGCTTTGTCTTGACTATAACCCACTGCAGCACCATTGGATATTTATTCTAATCATTATATTAATTAGAATTATATATCAAGAATTTGTTGGACAAATTCTAATGCTGCACTCCAGCTGTGCAGTGGGGACAAAAGAAGCACAAGAGATGGATCAGTTCAATAGCTATTTCTTATACAAGGAGTAGATGGCAGCTTAACAGCATTCTGTCAGCTTCCTCCTATCTACTGAAAATCTCACAGATACAGGGCATAGATATACGGTACAGACACCCACTTTACACAGTTAAGGTAATGCCCACTTTACACGTCCTTCTTTCAGTAACTTTCCACTTTGACCAGTCACCTACACAGTCCTTCTTCTGGTAACTTTCCATCTTGCCCTACTTTGACCTTTCACTTTACACAGTTATTTATTCAGTGACTTGCCACAAAACCTCTCTCAGTACTTTTCCACTTTAACGTTTTCACCTTAGTGAACACTAGATTTGACATAGACACAAGCACATCTTAATATTAAAAACAGAGAAAATACTTTATGTACATTTTCTTAGCAGAATTATTATTATTTATTATTCAATCGTGCTGAGTTAATTTAAGATGAGCCACCTTTACTGTGACTGCAGCTGAGAGCGGCTGCTACCGGAGGATTGGGGGAGGGGCCTACAGCAGTCTGGGGTGCTTTAACAGTAAAGCCTCCAAAAGTTGTCATTAGTCTATCACCCCTAGATTTGCGCAAAACCCAAATATTAAAAACAAAAATCTGTCTAATTCGAAGAAACTCCCAAATATCACAAAAACCTTTTTAGATTTTCAGGAAGTAGTTTTTTGGGTGTTTCAATAATCCAGTTTACTGTAAAAGTGTAATAGCAACAGTTTTTGGAGCCTCTCTGGCAGCACTGGATGTGACGTAGTTGATCTAAAGTCATCAAAATCTAGTTTCCAGCTGTTTTTGGCTTCATTAATACAATCTAATTGTGCTATAACACTGCTTAATCATTATGCATTACTGCATTACATGACGGTTTTACCTCTGAATAATCATTTGAATGATCATCCCTTGCCTTCATCATCTGATGATTTTCTTAATAGCGGTAGTGGCAATCGCAATAGTTTGTCAAAGACTAATAATGTTTTTGTCCATCTTCTTCAAAGTTGAGATTTTCTTTTTCGTTGTTTTGAAGAGAATTCTTGAAGGACGAGATATGTTGAGTTATGGAGAGGTAACTAGGAGAGGTATACAAAGAAAAACACTGTTCAATGGAAACATCACCCTCCACAACCACCCTTCACCCCCAGTGCTTTATCGCAAATTTAAAGTTTCGCTTTCTTTTGCGAAAACAGAGGGGTTTCAAAAACAGTCCTGTCTGTTCCTAGTGATAACCAGAGGGGTCTGAAAATATGCTAAATATAGCGACAAACTTGTCAAGTTGGCAACACTGCTGCTGATGACTTTCAGAATTCACCACCAAAACACACTCTTGTGCAGCCCTTGGAAGGGGTAGAAATCTATGTCATTCGGATCACAAAATAAAAGAGTACTTCCAGAGGATAATATGGTGAAATTGTTTTAAGAACAGTCAATTTTTTGTCAGTTACACTATTTTTGTGTTTGTTTTGAGCCAAAAATCCATTATATCATCCATCCCTGTCTTCCACTCCCTGTGGGACTGAAGTTTTGGCAGCTAAAGTGATAACAGCTAGCCATTTGACTCCACAGACTACTACCACACAGATTAGGCTAATTGAGCATAAAATTGTGGTTTTAAATCATTTTATGTAAGTATATCAAAATTCACCTCTGTACAGATAATAAGAATTCTAACTATGGAGACTAAAACTGTTTTTGTTGTGTTTCTGTGGGCATGGCTCCAGCGAGCAATCAGATGCTGCAGCTGCATTCAATGCACCGCTGTATAAATTACACCTGAGGACCTTAAGGCAGCGCCAGATTGTTGTTCACCATCCTATAACTCTCTCAGGCTCTCCTACTGTGTTCCTTGCTTTTTGCTCAAAAATTTATTGAATTCTCTTGTGCCCTAAATCCATCTGTTTCTCATCCTGTCTGTTCCTTGTCTTGCCTGATCCTGGAATACCTGTTGTGGATTCCTGCCCTCGTCATTGTTCCTGTTCCTTGGCTTCCTTGATTCCCTGGCTTGTAAATAAAAGACTGATTTTTTTTTTCTTACTATGAGTCAGCTTCTGGATCCTGTTCTTGTCTGAAGTTGTAACAGTTTTTGTATCAGACTGTAAACATTTTTATTTATTGGACATTTTAACATAGAGGCCAGTGGAGATTGATTCAGTTTTGGAACCTGCCCCAAGTGTTCAGCAGAGGAACTGCACCTTCCACAGTCATTTCAGCTTTGAAAACCAAATGTTGTTCTTTGGCCAGGCTCCAAAGTTGGACCCCAGTGACCAGACATGAAATATGAGCTCCTTTGTATATTTGTAACTACATGTGTAGAAAATCATTTATAACTGCATACTATCACTCACTATTTAACTACATTAATGAACAGAGAATCAAGCAAACAAAAAAATACAGAACTGGAGCTTTAAAAAGCCAGGAGCATAAGAAAATAAAGACTAAATGAACAAAACCATAAGATGTAAACAAAAGGCAACTTCAGAACCCTTGAAACATGACATTGGGGGCATTTATAAAACTTAACTAGACTTAGCTGATTTTCCTATAATAAGAAAATTCTTCACCCTTGTCCATCAAATCCTACACAGTTGTCACAAACAATTAAGGACTCCATTTGTTTCTAGACTTTCCCCCACCATGAATTTAGGCCTGTACCACAACACAGGGTAAGGTAGTCCAGAAATCAATAAGGATTGGACACAGTCCAGTTCCTTCTTCATTTCTTCTAGTCAGAAATGCATTCTGGGGGAACAAAGATATTGAGCTGAGAGGACTGCCCTCACCTCCACATATCAATATCTCACTTATACATTAGGTCTGCACATTTGGACTATACTTAAATATTAAAAAAAGGGACTAAAAGGCACTTAAGTAACTGGGATTGATACTCAGGTAAAATTACAATTGTTGTGTTGTAAAGTAGACTGACAAGAATAAGTATGTAAGCCAACCAGAAGTAGGGGGTTTTCTACCCTGAGTTAAAACACAATACTTAAGTGATCATTAGCCAAGTCACAGTAAGATCCATCCATCCATCCATCCATAATTTATACATACTTATTAAGAGTTACGGGGGTGAAGTGGACTTGAAGAGAGCTTCAGGCAGGTCTAGACCCTCGAAAAGGTTACAGGTCCTTCACAGGGCCACATAATAACAAACACAGGTTTCAGTTTAAGCTGCAAAAATACAAAACCTTAAATGGACTTTAGAGAACTGAAGAAACCTGACCAGTAGTTTTTTTTCCCCTTAATTTGGAGTCATTGGTTCATGTCTGGGTACAAAGCCAAATCTACCCAGACCTGATAAATTAAATAAATTGGGCAGTTGAGCAGAACAAGTTGCCCACCTTAACGTCAATCCATGGTGCTAGAATGCCAGCTTTTTTAGATAGCTTACTAACCAGTTGTACTATCTCACATCAATTAGCAATGCTAACTAACTTTATCGGTTTTTATGGGCAAATAGACACTGTCTTCCGGCTTCTGTTTTTAAAGTTTTTTTTTTTTTTAAGTTTTCTAAAGTTTTGTTTTTTAAGTTTTCTAAAGTTTTGTGATCTTCTGCACAGTTTGCAGCAGATCTTCTACTCTCGGCGAGTGTGGCACTGCTCTGCTGTCTGGGCAATCGGTTGGCAGCTTCGTGTTTTGGACTATTGAAACGTTACGTGGAGCGTGTTGGCGCTCTTCTCACCTGGTCGCTGTTACTGCTCTTTGGTGAATGACATCTGCCTGTTCATCATGTG
>JAOWBL010004935.1:0-10651 GCA_028564865.1 Zenarchopterus dispar | reverse complement strand
GGTGACCCTACCAGGGGCTTAAGCCCTGGACAACTGAGCTCCTAGGATCATTGGAACACTCAAACCCCTCCACCATGATAAGGTGTCGGCTCAGGGAAGGGACATGAGAAAATGTCTCCCTCATTTTAACTAGACACTTTAAACCTTTGACATTCCAACTCAAAAAATTTAAGGGATTATTAGAGTCTTCCCTTTTGCTTCTCCACTGCAGCGCTTTGTGCCCCAAACACACCCCAGCTGCCTCTGAAACTGTTCAACTTGGCTACAAACAGAAGAAACAGAGGCTTTCCTTTGAGTTGAAAGAAACTGGTAGTCCTAAAAGTGACCAGAATGGGGGGTTGAAATGTACAAGATCTCCACTGTTAGTCAGCAGGAGTGAGGAAGACGGACTAACAGGAAAGCAGAAACACTCAGAAACAGGCTTTCAAACTAAAACAGAAAGTACAACAGCAAGGGATATAACAGGACACAAATGAAAACAAGTCAAAGTCAGAAGAACCTAGAAAAAAACTCAAGAAACACAAGGTGCCATCTCTTGGGTTCAGTGTCCAGAACCCAACAGCACATTCCAACAGACTTCAAATCAGCTCTTACCTGGTACTGATAGCATGACAACGGGATCCTACAGAAACTGGCCAAGATTTTGGAGGCACAGACTTGAAGGGAATAAGATAAGTCTTTTCAACTGTGGATTCACTTTAGCAGGCGAGAAGCTGAGGTTCTCCATCCTGGATGTGGATGGAGAATTGACTTGGACCAACAGTTCAAGTTCCCTAACAAGATCATGGAAACTTTCGATATTGTCCTGTAGTCCACATCTTCAAGAACAAAGATCATGGCTGAACTCACTGTTTCCGAGGAAGATGGAATGGTGACAGCTTTTGGGGAGAAAAAGGAGAAATACAGTCAGCTGTCTGCAGCATGCACAGAAACTGGGATGGAAGGCATCTACTTACCCAGTTTGCTGCAGCGATTTTGCTGGAAAATCAATGCAAAAATTCCTGAAGACCCTTGTAATTGTGACTATGTTGCAGCAGCAGCAGCGACCTAGTCTACGTCATGCTGGCATTGGAAGTTCTGGGCACAAAGTGTTCTTTATTCTGAAACCATAAAGACTAATTTGACCATTTGTCCAATTTGCATATAAGTATAACTCCTGAACCTAACCTGTCAGAGAAATCTAATTCTGATGTTAAATTTAACAGGAATCAAACTTATATTAGTTCTGATTTTTTTTATTGAGTTATATTTTTATTTAGTTTTTCAGTTTGTTTGATTATTTCAGTTTAGTTTTAGTTAGTTTAACAAGTACATCAATATTTTTAGTTTAGTCTTAGTTTTGAGAAAATGTTCTGTTTTAATTTTTTTTTAGTATTAGTTTTAATTTTAGAGCTATTGACTTACAGATGTTGACAAGAATCTAGGATGGAAGAATCCTAGCATCAATGAAGTACAGTACAAATATCCTTGATTCTTTATTTTGAGTAATTAGAATTAGAAAAAAATTTTTTTGGACAATGAAGCCAAAAACATAAGTAAATAAATAAATAAGAATGGAACAAAAATGAAAATGAAGAATATTTTCCCACATTTGTATTTTGTTTCAGTTAGTTTTGCATTATTGATTTTAGTTTTTATTTAGTTTTAGGTTTATAAAAATCTTCAGATATTATTTTTATTTCACTTCACAGGATTATTTTTTACTACTAATTTCAGTTTTAGTCCATTTTCATTTAGTATAACACCTCTGAAAGGAATCCAACACTTGGTACTTACAGTGCGTAGGAGTCGGAAATGTAAGACTGATAACAGTATATATAAACCCCCAAAATATTAAAATGTTTAATGATGTTTGGAACATTATCACCAAGGCAGAGAGAAAAGGACAATGAAACAAAAATGGGTGTATTTGTATTCATAGACATAAATGGACTTTTTGTTTCTAATATCAAGGACAACTTTCCAAATAAGGAGAAAGACAAGTTCTTCTTTTTCTTCTTTCAGCCTTCAAGAGACAATATATCATTCAGTGGGTTTCACACAATGCTGTAAGACTAAATTTTGATACAAAGTTACTTTTATGTCCACGTGCATCAAAATGGGAAGAAACGAGTCAGAAGACAAGAACAATGATAACTTTTGAGAGAAATTTTAATGTTTGCAATGTGCAGTAGAAATGATTCACAGTCACAAGCTTTTGTTTCTATTTTCTATCTATATTACAAGAAAATAAACCAAGGCTAATAAACACAAAATGTGCGATGCAGGAGTGAAGACACCATTCAGCGAAGCTAACTCTGTGCTTTCCACTCTTATGCTCTCTTGTCAAGGACAACATATCTGATGTGCAACACTTTTCTTTTCGGTTCTGTTCCATCTTGTAGACGTGCACCAAGCTTCTTTGCGCTGTACCCTGTTATTAACACTGGGCTTGCCACAGACGTTTTACCTTTGTCCCCTTTAATTTTCCACTGAGGACAAATCTTGGGCACAGATAATTGCTTTGGCTGCCAACAACTGTCCTTGAACCCACAGCAAAATTTACTGTACTGAGAACATCTTTGTGACAGACCAAGCATTTGTTTTTTTTTTAGTTTTAAGAATGGCGTTACAACCGCTGAATCTTTGTTTGGTCTTTCTTTCCTGTGCTTTAGAGATGGTAAGATAGGAAAATGTAAGACAAGAAGACTATTTGTCACTCAGCAGTAGACTGCGGACTAGGGTGTATAATTACCACTTACTGCACAATCAGCTGTCTCGTCACACCCTCTGTGTGTTCCTGTTTAAACTGCTGGAGAGAGTTTTAGTTTTAGGAGCACAGATTTCCACCGGCAGATTTGTGTTTATTTATTTATTTTACCTGAAGGTGGTTATTCCCACGTTTCCTTCTTCTTTCCCTTGTTGTGGGCCTGTATCTGAAAGCAAACTGCGTTTTCTTTTTGCCCACGTTTGTCACAGCTCCTCCTTTAATCGACTTACATTTTCTTATGCATGCCATCCTTTTCTGCACCCCCCGCCTCTTGCTTTGCTCGTTCCTCTTCCCACTTTGCTGCGCCAGCACTTTGATAGCAGAGTAGTTGTGGGGGTGGTGATGGTTTAATGGGGGTGGGGGTGGGGGGCCTCAGGCCCAGACGAGAACAGTCAATATTTCATATCTCTACCTGAAAGGAGACACAGAGGGCAGTGCAAATTCAAATCGGGTAAGAAGTATGACACCCACACAGAGTTTTAGCCATTTTGACTATGGGAGACGCTGCAGGACTCTGACGACTGCAGACATAAAGAATCCATTCATTTCATTATTTGAAAATAGAACATGGTTTCCAAAAAAATGAGGCACAGCTTGCAATATAGAAAGTGAAAAACTGAATGCAGCGATGACAATAAAAAGGAAGCTGCTTCAGCTGATATCAAATGGTCGATCTTTTACATCATTGGATGCATTGTATGACTTTTGCAGACATTGCTGGTAATTTTGAATTATGCTACTTGTGAATAGCCCCCCCGCCTGAAAAAAAACCCCACTTCTGTCTTGATCAGGCTTCAGGTGAGATTCAAAGGTGTGTTGTAGTAAAAAAGCATGGTTGTGGATAAAAAGGGTTCTCTCTTCCTTACAGCTAAGTCCCATTCTTCCACCTGAACTTAATCAGTCATTCAGCCCATGAAGACCACGCTTACTGTTGGCTCATCAGATTGGCTTTCATTGCCCAGAGAATAACTTGCAATCATTTCACATTCCTTCCCACATTCTTGTCAGGTTGACAACTTCTGCTCTCATTCAGGCCTCTGTCACTCACAAATGAACAATGGTCTTATCAGGATAGAGACTCTAACACTGTGTGATTCGATGAGCTCAAGTTTAACCATGAAATTGTGATTGCTCATGAAGATGTTAATGTTGTGACCATATTGCCCCACGCAGACCCATTTCTATGGTAATGTCCTGCAGTTACTCATATTCTAATGTTTGTTCTCAGGAAATAAAAAAAAGACTCTGTGCTGACAGCGCTCTGGACAAGATAACAAATGTCCAAAATGGATGCAGCAAGTATACAAAAACTCCAACTTCACAAAGATTTGACATAATTTTTTTTTAGAGAGAAAACACAGCATTAAAAGCATATTATTCACAAATTCAAAATTAATATCACCTCACAACTACAAATGAGAAAACAGCAAAAGTGTCGTGAAGAAAACAATATCACAATCTTGCAATGAAAACTGTGCTTGATGCACTTCTCAGAAACTCATGTTCAACAGTGTATGCAAGAATAAAAAGAGGCTCTGTTGTACTTTTGTCTGTTCTCTGCCTGGTCCCAGGTAAATGCTGCTGCTTGTGTTTTATGCCAGACCTCATCACTAGGATGCTGAACCATTTCATTCCAGTTTTTCTGTGTTTATTTCTTCAACACAAGGTTCTGTTTCCACACAAACATAATTAAATCAAGCCTAATCCACTATTCATGCATTCTGCTCCTGAATTATTCACACATCAGTTTTATGTATTATTGCTTTTTTTCCCATCCAGAAACAGTTTGAACTTGTGTGGCTTCTGTTATTGAATACAACTCCCCTCAAAATTGCTTCTTTTATTAATTATGCCCCTCCTCCATGCAATAATATAGAGTGCAGTCTTATAAAGGCTGTGCTTGCTGTTTTTTTTTTTTGTTTTTTTTTTTTTGCTTAAGTGGGTATGAATTTGTTTAATGCAACCACACAGTGTGTGTAATAAGAGTAATTAGACTCTAATGAGTACATGAGCTCATTTTTTTAAAAAAGACTGAAATATTTTGTTGAATTTACTCAAACAACACACAGTGCAGCACAGACTGTGCGCCTTACTTATTCTAGACCACAGACAATTAAACGACCTTGAAGAGGAGCATGATGGGACAAAGCTTTTTACGGCTACTGAAGGAGCAGGAAGTCAGATTTTCAAAGCAGCTGACCTGCACTGTGAGTCATGTATACAGCAGAACGAAAAAACATTAAAATGATTAGCACAATGAGTGTGGGCAGACCGCTTCTACCCAGCAAAAAGGCCAAAAAAGTCCAAATGAAACTAGAACAGAACTAGAAGCTTAGTGGTCAGCACTGTTGCTTCCCAGAGAAAAAGGTTGCTGGTTCAAAACCCAGCAGGGGTGTTTCTGTGTGGAGTTTATATGTTCTCCTCAAGCTTGTATGGGTTTTCTCCAGATGTTCCAGCTTCCTCCTACACTCCAAAATCAATGTATGTCAGGATACAAGGGATCCTGTGTGAACTAAAGCTATCATAGACAGAGATGTTCTTGCACAGCATGTACCATCAACAGATTGAAGGAGTGAAGAACCCAGCTACAACAGAGACCAGGTCTACCACACCAGACAAGACCCCAGCTGCAGACAGAAGATGGTCTAGGAACAATCCAACACATAATAGCGGGATACAAATAGCAGGATGCTTTGCCTGGCATCTCGCTGGCTTTGCCTGGCAGGCATAGCATACATAGAATGGCACAACCATTTGGCAATTATAGTGTACAGAAACATCTGCACTAAATAAGGGTTAGAAGTCCCAAAGTCAAGGTGGGAGATACAGGATCCAATCCATAAAACACAAAGTAAACTAAAGTGCCATCTTTTGTTAAATGATAAGTAACAATTATTCAAAGCTTAAAAAAAGAAAGAAAAATCACTTGGAATAATTTCAAATCTCAAAAGGATTTACTGCATCACATTTCCTCAGGTGGAAATTTCAAACTAAATTAACTCTTGAAACATTTGTGTTTCAAAACAAGGAGTTTTACTTGAATAAAGAAACAATATAAAGAAACTATTTATATTACTATTTATATAACTATTTTAAAACTTTTTTCATAGTTTCTCTCATTTTTCTCTTAACTCCTTTCAGTGGAGAGAAATCAGTGTTTGCTTTTCCTGCAAGCATTTTGAACCTGGGGAGGGACGGAGTCTGTTTACTTCTCAAGCAGAAATGCAAGTGTGCTGGACATTTTCTGTGGTTTATTAATTCATAGTAGTTTCACTTAAATGCTGTCAACAAAAACAGAAAACGACACACTCTTTGAAATACTGCAACTCTTTGAAATACTGTAACTCTTTGACCATTTAAAATATTGTCAAAATTCTAAGAGATTGTGAAAGCTGAGAAGCACACAGCTTTTTCACTGATGTACAACACATTACGGTAGTGGGAGTGGTGCCCACACACACACACAGCAGTCTCCTAGAGAACTTGATTTAACCCTTTGTGTACATCTAGATTAAAAACACACCGACATGGCATTTAGTTTTATTTTTTTCTTTGTAAAAGGTGGAGTCAACATCCTTGGGAGAGACAATCTAAGGATTGTTGGATAGTGTTGGGGACACATACCAACTGTCGTTGTCCTTGCAATATACTGTACTTGATCAATGAGATGATGATTAAAGGAAATGTAGGTGAAGTCTGCAGAGAATGCAGGGCATAAATTGTGTTTGAAATACATTGTGGGTGAGAGTTTTTATTCCTCCACATAGCAATGGAGGTCTGCCAAGTGGAAACAGACAGAGAGGCAATTAAGCAAAGTAGATCCTGATGTTTTAGTTCACGTGAAAATCAAATGACATCTCCTGTCATCCATCACCAGGGTGCCACTTTCTGTGCACCTTTGAAGCAATGGGTCCATAATGAAAAGGCTGTCAAACAGTTATGGATACTGCCATCTGCAGGGGTCACCCGCTGTTAACTACAGAGAACAGCCCATACTTTAACGTCACTATTTTTGGCGGAGAGAAACACATTAAAAACAGAACAAGTGTCTCCTGAACACAACTGATCTGCAGTTCTTTTCTGTTAGAATAAAAAAGAAAACTAATAAAAGGAAAGGGCACACCAGCCCACTCATTTTGAATTAGTTAAACATGTCCAAACTTTTCACTGGTGTTGCCTGTGTGAGCTTTGGAGAATGGAGCATGTGAATGTTTCCTAATCTTGGCTAAAAATATCTAACCATGAGTGAAATTAATTTCTATTCATTTCACGTCCACCGTTTCTCTCAAGGTGCTGCACAAATGTTTCCTTTTACCGATTCAGAATTTGCTTCTTGTGATCTCCAGGCATTTTTGTTGCATACTTATCAATATCTGATTCTTTGAAGACGAGGTGGTAAAAGCAAAGCATAAGTTCCTCAAAGTGTGAAAGGAGTTGTGGTCTGTGCATGTGTGCTGCATTTTAATGAGGTCTGAATGTCTTCACAGATTTTCAGTTTCATGATGTGCATCAGTTTGTGAAACTGAAAGACATGTGAGAGGAGGATGGGGTATATCAGGTCAAAGACACACACACACACAAACACACACACAGACACACACACACACGAATTTATGTTTACTTCACTGTATGCTAAACTTTTCAAAACCATCTGATCCTCAAGACCAAAGGTTTGAATAAGTTTGACAGTCACTACTACATAAAGTGCTTTGAAAAATTACATCAGCCTGAAAAGATTTCAGTAAATAGTGGGTCCAGTAGGTCTTTAAAAAAAGAAAGTTTCGTTCTAGGTCAGTAGTGACATAAGTTTCACACTGTGATGTTGAACACTATGTGATGTCTGCACTTTGGGACTGCATTTATCTAAGCCAATATGCAAATGAAAGGATATTTTCATACTGGCACTCATGGACATGGAATCATAAATTACATAAAGCTGTGTAATAGTTAATGTAATTATATGAAATCATAACATCATTGACATAATTAGGCAGCACACTGGCTTAGTGGTTACCACTGTCGCCTTACAGCAAAAAGGTTCCTGGTTCCACTCCTGGCAGGAGTCTTTCTGTGTGGAATTTGCATGTTCTCCCCGTGCTTTCGTGGGTTTTCTCCGGGTACTCCGGTTTCCTCCCACAGTCCAAAAACATGTATGTTAGGTTGGTTGAGAACCCTAAATTGCCTGTAGATGTGAGTGTGCATGGTTGTTCATCTGTGTATGTGGCCCTGCGATGGACTGGTGACCTGTCCAGGGTGTACTCCTGTCTTTTGCCTGTAATGGGGTGGGATTGGCTCCAGTAGACCTCCATGAACCAGTGACTGGATTCAGCGGGTACAGAAAATGGATGGAGGGATGGATTAAGTTTGAAGCTTATCACAAATTGTCTGCAACATTGTCGATGTTTTTAACAAAAAACATTTAAAAAAGCAGTCCACGTTAACTGTGAAAGAAAACAGTTGGTTTTTAGCTGTTTCTACAATCATATATCACAAACTGATCGACTTGATTCAAACATGCCTGTCTGTGGAGTTTGTATGCTCTCCCTGTGCTTTTGTTGGTTTTTCCCAAAAAAAAACATGCATGCCAGGTTGACTGGTGATTCTTAATTGTCCACAGAAGTGGGTATGACTGTGTTATTGGTTATTGGTCAATAACTGGTATTGATAATGGATGGATTACAAAAAGCAAATACCTGGAAATTACTATTGTAGTAACTGTGTACATAAATAAAGTAAAAAGAAAAATAACTGCAGTGGTGAAACCTGTACCAACACAACACAATATTTTGTCAGATTCTAGTCAAATTAAACCATGCTGTTTATTGGCTTCAGAGTGATTTATTGGCTGGAAAAACTTCCAGCCAATAAATGTACAAAACTATATAGAAAAAACTAAAATTAAGTAGATGTACTCAGTCGATCGGAGTATATTGTTTTGGACCAAGCATGACTTCTGATTTGGTTAACAGCTGTGAAACAGACTTCCTTTGACGTTTTCCTCCTCTGGCTGCATTTCTTACAGAAAGGCAATCTACAGCATTTGTGGAGGTTTTCAAGCATCTAGATAAACATGAAACATTTATATTGAAAAGACAACCAAGTATTACTATAACAATAATTAAAACATTTTTTAATATTTTTGTTGCAGCAGATTTAATAAAGCTGGGAATTTGATAAGTGATACATTTTGTACGATATTCAACATCTGGATCACTAATGCTTTATGATGATATTTTTTTCTCATTCATAATTTAAATTATGTAGAAGTAGAAAAAAACTATGTATTTTGAAATCTCAATTGGTTGTGATAAGGGCAGTTGCTGTAACTTAGAAATTTAATTCTTCCAAGCATCTCTGATTTATAGAGCCCAAGGCTGTCCAACTTCATCTTCAAGTTGTGGAGCTGTTCATGACTCAATTTGAGAATCTCTTTCAGATTTATAAAAATAGACAAGGACTTAAGGCATTACACAATAGATAGATTACTTTCGTGCAAGTCGATTGCATGTGTATCCTGGGAATGAAAAAAAAAGAGGAGCAGTTGTTTCATAGAAAACTCTGTCATTATTATTGTGTTGGTATCAGATGTGATTGTGTGCTGGTTGGCTCTAATTTATGCTGGCAGGATCATTAAATTCTTAATGAGCCCTTACAAACGTTGTGCCTTGGTGATAAATGCAAGAAAAAACAAAGTGTACTATTGTAAATATGCAGTTCTCGAAATACAATTCATGGGGGAAAGCATTGTCTGATGATAAATTTGGTTCCTGCTATCCAAACAAGCCAAGGGAAAAGAAAGGGAGAAGTGGCCTAAATACAATCCCTGCAGCAACACACCGTTGCTTCTCAGCTTTTAATCATCCCCTCCAGCATAGACACAACTTCAGAGGCCAGATGTTGAAAACTATATGTAGTTTATAACTAATACTGTGTGCACCTATAAAAGCAACTTTATAAAACCACGTGTACATACAGTTCTTTTTTAAAAAATCCTGTCACTGCTAAATTTTACATATGTGCATGGATCAGATGTCTACTCCAGTTTTTTTTATCAATGAATGCAAGTGAAAACTTTACTACTTAAGCCTCAGTTCCAATGACTCTTATCAATGGCTGCAAACACTCTGTGAAAGAGTTTTGGACCTTTCCCTACAGTCTCCTTGAGTCAGCTTTATAAGGATCCAGTATTTGCAGCCCATTCTTAAGGTCATGGCCAAGTCGATGATCATGTCCAAGATTTTCTACAAACTTGCCATGAAAAGCTGCGTCGAAGGGCGGAGTAATATCTGTGTTCATGCAAGTGTAGCACAAGAACGCATTAGGTTGTTCTCGGGGGCCCTTACAGTTTTCCCATGAATGGCTTTTGAATGGGTAAGGTGGAAGTATAAATGTTTCCACAAATATTCCACCATATGAAATTATCAAGACACAGCTGTTTGGACATATTGGACAGCCACCACTTATATAGCCCAACAAAATGTGCCGAAAGCCATAGGATCTTCCAGTCAATAAGTTGAGATTGTCGTCAGTTGCACATAGGTGTCTTGAACGGCCACCTTCTGACAACAATATTCATGAGATGGCCTTAAATACACCATCGGTAGGTTCTGAGTCACCTTTACAGATATCATATAAACTCTAAACCAGCCTGCAGCAGAAAATCATGTCATATTCTCAAGAATGCATCAAGTTGCTCTTGAATGTTGAACGGCAGCCATACCAAGTTCCTAAAAAGGGTGTAGGAAACCATACCCCCCCCACCAATGTCTATATATACATATATAGACCATAGTTATATGTTATGTACACAGTTATATAAATCAACATTTACTCCCACCCACAGTTATATACATACACACACACACACAGACACACACACATATATATATACATATATATATA
>JAOWBL010004934.1:0-10653 GCA_028564865.1 Zenarchopterus dispar | reverse complement strand
CATCCATCCATCCATCCATCCATCCATCCATCCATCCATCCATCCATCCATCCATCCATCCATCACTTATTAAAGAGAAAAAAACACAAATAAAACTAGAAGGTAGAGATACTGATTTAGCAGCGATGGAATAAATGTTACTGTCAGATTTCTGTTTTGTGTAAGTAAATGCATTTTTGAGGTTGATAAAACTGAACTAAAGGAAGTGAATGAACTGAGTCGGTAAAAGACATTAATGAGAAAGAAACTATATGGGGGACTTTTCAAAGACGGTCCTTATGTGTATTTGTGATTGACAGGCGGCATAAAGACTTGGCAAGTGGTGCTAATTACGAGCTGAGGTGCTGTCAGACTCTGCGTTAATGGGCTGAGGCGTCCAGGTCATCATAGTGTCTGCGAGTGTGAAACACTGCATTACTCTGCTATCAAACAGGGAGGAAAAGTTGATGGGGGTGGGCAAGAAAGAAAGAGGGAATAGTAGCTTGTGGCTGTGCGGTTATTTAGAGTTGGAAAGAGGAGTGAAAAAATCCAAAGAAGATGAAGAGTCTGTTTGACGGCGAGGCTGAGACTCGCTGGTGATGAGCGTCGGACATGTGTCAACATCTGCTGAGAAACATCAACTATCAGCCTCACGGGGCGGGTAAAAGACAACATGGACACACAGAACTGAGAAACACCAGACCATGCCCGTCTCTAAAACCACATGCACGACTGTAATGTGTATCGATTTCTGCCAAAGTGCACCAAACAGTATGCAGGATGCAATCAGTCGTACGATTCGCTGCTATGTCTGTCCAGTAGCAGCGGTCATGTGACCCTCATGTCATAGCACAATAACCTTTACAGTGACGTACTGTGTGTTAACGGTGACAGCCGGCGTAGTATGCAGTACGTAGTATATACTGTGTTGTACACGGGTACGCATATGTCTCAGATATTTCTCAAAGATGATTGGTCCTTCACATTTACAGACAACATTATAAACTATCAAAGACGTTTGGTTGTGTTGCCTCATTTTTCATTATATTTATTTGATCAAAGCCATCTGTTTTTACCTCACAGAGCAAAAACCTGGTTAAAACGCTGACGTACCCTGGATGCTGCATTAAGCTGTAATATACGCAGGTTTTAGAGTATCTACCTGCCATTTTTACCTGTCAGTTTTATAGATAAAACTTTTGGAAGAGCAAAATAACAGAATTTGTGGCTGCTGATTGGCCCACACATGGGGTTGGCTCCGCCCCCCTTAAAGAGTTCAAAAGAAGCATCCTCCAACCACTTTATCACCGCATCACGTAACTGGTGGTGATGTGTCTGATTGGTTTATGGAGGTCACATGATCAAACAGACCCAGACAGTTTTTGAGTCGAGATCAAAGCAGAATGACTTTAAAGAAATTTAAATCATAAAAAATGTAAGAATTTTTCTTCTAGACTCCCAGTAAAGGGTTGTGTAAGTGCAGTCCTCGAGGGACGCTGTCCTGCATGTTTCTGTAGACCTGGATGATCCAATCAGGTGTATCTGAACACGGAAACATCTGGTCCTCCGGGACCAGAACCGGACACCGCTGACTCACACGTTTCCTCGTCATCCGTCGCCATCAGGCGTGCTGCTTCTTGTTTGATCCGCCCCGACCGAAGCCGTCGGATAATCAGCCTCCACATCAAATTACCCACCACTACACTTATCAATCAGATTAATCAATAATGCACAACCGGAAGTCTTCCTCTGTGCACGTGAAGCAGAGACAGGAAACATGAACGTGTTTCAAATATCAAATTATCAAATTCAAAAATACTTTATTAAACCTCAAAGGGAAATTAATTAACCCTAACTCTTTCTGCTTCTTCTTTTTTTTTTTTTGGAAAGAAAGTCCAAATAAAGCTAGGGAGGGAAAATAAAAGTGAAAATAAGGATTTTTTTTTTTTTTTAATATTTCACTTTTGTTAGATTAAAAATCAACACACTTATACACACCAATGGACACACACGTTATTTCAACCTGAGTTTAAAACCTAGCTGAAACGTTTTAATAGCCCATTTAAGAAAATAACCTCTTCACAAAATGAGATTTCAAATCAGATTTCCTCACACAACAACACACACACACATGCACACACACATGCACATAACTGTGCAATAAATCGAGATGTTAATTAAATGATGGGACCCACAGGGATGTCTGGTGGAGCAAAATGAAAAACACGACGAGGATATAAAACCCATCATAACCTCTCTCTGTTCCCTTTACACACCTCTAAGTACACGAAGGGAGAGACGGGTTTTTTTTAATGAACATCAGGAAACACCTGCAGCTGTAAATAGGACAGGTGAAGGAACTTTCACTTGAACTGTTAAAGGGCTGTGAGATGTCACTGATCAACTGTTTTTAAACATAAACAACCTTAAATGAGATTTTAACTGCTACGATGCTATAAAAAACTAAAACTGTTTAACCACCACGTCAGTGGAAATGTTTTCAGTGGAAACGTTTTCACAACAGCTGGTAAAAAACAAAAATGGGTGACATCAGTCCGGAGGGTGAGCATGTGTCTGTCATGTGATCAGGTAGACCAGGTAGAGGAGTTAGTACTGTGGAATCCCGACACTGTGGGCCAGGTCACTAGTGTCACTAGTGATGGGTTAAAAACAGACGACTGTGCAGTTTTCCCACTGTGGGACTAATAAGGGTTTCTTTAAAAAAAACAAAACAAAACAAAAACTTAAGCAACAGGCCTTGGACTTTCCCTTTTCTTGACGAAGGCTCCTGATGTCCTGGTTCTGATCGGTCCCAGTGTCCGGACCAGGACTCCAGCGATGGACGAACACCTAAACTGTTGTCCGCTGTTATCAGCGTACCGTCGGTCCTGGTAAACTAATAAACAACCCACGGCTCCATATCTCTCCTATTACTCCTCTAATTTGATTAGCATCAGATAGCATTTAGCAGACTTACCCGGGCAAGCCAGAGAGATTATTTTGTTTGCTTCTTTCATTACGCCGTATTAACCATCATGCAGCTGTACGGCGACAATGTTAATATTCGTTTTAAAGGTCTCGAATATGCCAACTTGAATAAAATAAACCCCTGTTTACAGCAGCATAAATTAGAGCACAAACACCTGGAAATTAAGAGGCCGTAAAGTTCTTAAACTATAAAAACCAAATTTATCTACAAATGACATGAAAAAAGGTAACTTAAGACTACACTTTTATCAACCTTCTTTTTATTTCTAAGTACTGAAATTATTTTTTCTTGTGGTTCTTTTGACAGTTCAAATTCATCTGGAGAACATGTAAATATTAGCAAGATGAAGCGTTATTGTGATCTGTTACCTTTTTTCTTTTTTACATGTTATTAGATACTAATATTACATATTAATAATTAAAAAAATAATTAAAACATGTTAAAAGAAATTATAAACAAATCTAAAACAAAGTTTGAGACAGAAATTTGCATTACTTTCATGATATTTAATTTAAAGAAAAAGCCTTCATTAACACCAGAATATTTCACCCATAATTAGTTGTAAGGGAGTTTTTCCTTCCCACAGTCGCCGGGTGCTTTCGCAGCATGCAGGATTGTATCAAAGATGCTGTAGGTTTACTTAGCAAAGTAATAATTATTATTGTTATTCTGTTGGCTTCGTATGAATCGGACTCGTGTGAGTTGAGCTGTATTGTTAAAGCACCTTGAGATGGTATTTGTCATGATTTGGCGCTATAAATAAATAAAATAAATAAATAAAGCTGAATTGAATTGAAAGTAGCTCTGAATTAGGATTCAGAAAAAAAAAAAAACTTGATCGCCTCTCGTTTTGAGTCTTGTTCAACAGCAGAGCATCACATGACCGTCAAGGTCATGTGATGCTCTGGCTGGAGCGTGAACGTAGCTCAGTCAAATATGGAGGCTGACAATAAAATAAGATAATAAAAATAAAGAATCAGGATTCAGACTTGTCCAGTGTTTCTCCAAAACTGATGACATTCCTGTTTATTCTGGCTCTACTTGCTCGTGTTGAGCAAACTAACTAAAGCCACTTTTACAAAATGATTCAGATTCACTGGAAATCCCTGCTTTTTGGCCCGGCTCTGCTTTCCCAGTGATCTTCCCTCTCCAGTTTGTGTTTTCACAAAACATGAGTTCATCTCCCGGTCTGGAGACTCTCCCTTCCTGCTCGCTGGTGTCCTCACTTAGCATCAAGTCTGGTCACGTGATTTTTTTAGTCGTTGTTGAGTAAAACACAGCTCTGAATTAAAAACGTACTTTTCTGGTTCTTCTTCACCATGCTCGTTTCTCGTCTGAACACTGCTGGTAGACATCGCTGTCTTTATCCTCCTCCATTTTGCAGCTTTCCTTCACACCTCTGTTATACCTTTCTGCAACGCCTCTGTTACTACTTCCCGAGGAGGAACAGCAGCTGAGCAGCCACGTCGGTCTGCCAGCATCCAATTAAGAAAATGTTCCTTAGAATAAAGGTGAAATAGTGATGGAGGGAAAAGCCTGTCCAAATGGCGTTTAGGATTGTGTCGTGGTGTAAAACTTGAATTCAGGTCATGACTTTAAGAACACGTTCACAAAATGTACTTCCACTTTGATTAAAGTGCTTATCAAAAGATGAAACGAAGAACGAGCTGTGCTCTAGTAATATTGGTTTCAGAACGACTGGCAGCGTTTTTGTTCCTAAAGCGAATGAGCAGCGTTGGTTTCACTTTTGTGTGTTTGTGCTGTGAGCCAGAGTTGTCGTTTTAACACCTTAAAAGGATAAAGTCTGAGTGTTGCAGCGCCGATGAATATGAATGAGGGACGCTGGAACTCCCACGCACCGTGAATTTGCAATTCATTTGTATGTTTTCTTTTTTTATTTCTTAAGAAAAAAACACCTGGAAAAGAAGCTGAAGCTGTTCTGGGTCATAGAGCGCAGAATAATTCGCAAATAATTAGCTTTTTCTATTTTATTTTTCTTGTAGCGCGACTGTTCGATGTTCTTCCTCTGATCCTCTGCACTTTTGTCCCAAGTATCTTTTCAAAAATGCTGTTTGAGGAACCAGCGTACCCGTAGAAAGCAAACAAACAAATGCATCCTGTTACAAACTGAAAATCTCCAACGAGCCGGTCCTGAAGAGTGAAACCGAGGTTTCAAAGCCGTAGAAACTGTTTTCCTGAATTTCCCCTCCATCTTCTCGTTAGCTGGCTGCTTTGCACCTGCTTAATCGCAGGAAGTCAACTTTAAAGCAGCACGACTGTGCTCATGCACATAAAAACAAACATCAAGAAAAAGGGGGGAGGGGGGAGGGAGGGGTTGATGCAGATAAGTTAAAACAACAAAAATGTGAATCTGTTGGGTTTTGAACCTCCGTCCACTGAGACACAATTACACGTCAGTGAGAAGTATTAAAGGATTTGTGCTGCCGCCGTTAGAGCTGACGTTGCCACCTAGCATCCACCCCCCCTCATCTCCTGACCGCCTGCATCCACCCCCCTCGTCTCCTGACCGCCTGCATCCACCACCCTCATCTCCTGGCCGCCTGCATCCACCCCCCTCATCTCCTGGCCGCCTGCATCCACCCCCCTCATCTCCTAGCTGCCTGCATCCACCCTCTCTCCTCTCTTAGCTGCCTGTACCCCCCACCCCTCCCACCTGGCTCCTGGCTGAGCCTGTTTCTTGTTCGACACATTGTGTACTAATTTTACATGCAACATGCACAGAATTGTGTGTGCATATGCGCATGTGTGTGTGTGTGTGTGCATGTGTGTGTGTGTGACTTTGATTAATCAGTTCTGGGTTTCTTCTGTCTTCCTCCTCTCCAATCACATCTCTTTAGTGTTATTTATGGGAGTGTGTGTGAACGAGGACTTTGCGTTAAGCAATTAGCAGCTAACAGCTTTTATTTCGTGTTCCACCTTTTTCCCTCATTTTTTTCTTCTTTACTGCGGATATATGACACGTTTTCTGTGTGACGGGTGGTTTTTGTCCCGTCCCCTCACATCAACATTTTTCACTCATTTCCACCTCCTGCTGGTAAAATCAACTCATGAAATGAGGCAAACGTTAAAACATCCACAGGTGCCCATTTTATACACAAGGTTCAGGCAGAATCAGCTCAGATGTTTGGTAGTTCAGATGTTATCACACAAACTACATCTGCCAGTTTCAGCAGCTCAGAACTCATCGTCTTCAGTATTAACTCTCATTTCAATGTTGAGAGCGACGTCGGATAGCCCTGAATCAATAGTCAGCTGAACGCCGCGTAGATTGATAAAATTATTGATTTTACGTCCCCTCTGTGTGGTGATGAAATGGAAAGCAACAGAGCTCATTTCAGCATCGCTAAAAGGTTAAAACACACACACACACACACACACGGGTAAGATCATGACTAGACTTTAGTTCCCACCTGGAAGATGTGTGAAACCTCCTGATTTCAGGTTTGCTGGTCGATCCCAAATCAATAAAAAAACAGTACTATTAGTAAGGAATCCATCGTTGATGTTGCCATGGCAACATTTCAAGCAAACTTGTTATACTCAAGTCCAACTCAAGCCCTTATTATAAGGACTTGAGTACTCGTGACTCTTTCTTGACTTTTATAATAATGATTTGGCATCAAATAAGCTCAATATTAATTTTCTGCCAGATTTCCCAGATGTCATCAGTTCACGCCACACGTGCGTCGTGTTTAAGAACAAACTAACTTTGATGCATTTGGACACGAACATTTCAAAATAAACAGGAACAAATGTTAAAAAATATTCTTAAAATTGAGAAGATTTAACTTGGACGCAGGAAGGGGTGCTTTAGATCGGGGGGCGTTCGGGTTTCACTCGGGGCAGAAAACATTGTGCTTTTCTTTAAAAGATTTTTATTTACATACTCGTTAAGTTTGGCTGGCAGTAAATAACAGTTTTCCTTGTTGTGACAAACTCAAAAACCGTTTCTTGTTTCCTGTGCGAACAGCGCGGCGACTCGAGTATAAATAGATTAAAGGACATATAAACCAGCAGGTACGTTCAAACCCACAATTACTACCTGCAGATGGCCGCAGGTGCACGTCGGGCTCCGACACCGGCTGCACTATTCCTGGTAGCAGCTATGCTAATGATGATAATAACACAGGTTGCAGGAACGCCGCTCTGGTAATTACCTCTTATATGTCTCACTAATGACATTTTATATTTATCATCCTAATGGCAGTTTCCCTCGACTGGAGTGGAGGCGGTTGCTCATTAGGACCAAAAACTAAGATGGTTCTGTCGTGATGGGCACGGTCGCGATGACCCGAATGAGAGGATGTGTTTTCATCACTGCAGACGGAAAGTATTCAGAATCCAACTGGAAGCGAGATAAATATGGCGGCAGGGACCTCGGCTCGTCACAGCCCGGTCATACTTCACCGCCTAAAATCTTAGTTTTTCCAAATAAGTGCACGTGGATACTAAAAACTGAATGAAGTGATTCGTTTAACAGTTTATTACAATTTTATTTACATGTTTTTATAAACATTGAGTTCATTATAACTCCAGAACAGCTTCTTCTGTTGAAACTAATTAAATATATAAAAGCTGTCCCCCCTGTTTTTTTCAGTATGAAACTTCTTCTGCTTGCCTTAATTAGTGTAAAAATGATTAAACCGGGTCAAACTGACCCGGGAACAGCATCGATGATCCTGACAAATGAACACAACAGGAGGGTTAAGGTGAAGTCATACAGAAGATGGGAAGTCAGTGTTTTACTGTCAGTCATGTTCGTGATGCCTTCAAGTGTCGTCGGAGAAATGGCTTATAAAAAACATGCAAACTATTGTCTTAAAAAAAAAAACAATCAAACATTTTATTTATAAAGGTAAAAGCCTTCTATAGTCCAGTGCTAACTAGATAAATAACGTGTTGGGTTTCTGAAGAAGAATCTTTTTTAGGACTTTATTTTTTTACCAGGTTTTATTCAGTAGGAAATAAAATCTCTGAAAACCTTCTTGTCATGCTGCCTTCTCTTTCCAATTATCTGAAAAAAGATCACTTTACCAACTTTTTTTTTTTATAAAATATTTCCTCTGCGACTCTTTCGGCGAGTGTGGCCGTCGTCATGGTAACAGGGTCCCCCCCGGGTCTGTGCTACTGTACCTGTGAAGCTCGGCGTTCCCGTGCGTGGGGCGCACCTGGGGCATGCTGGGACATAAGCGGGGAGAAATCAGCTGGGATCTGGGTCACGAGACGGGTCACGGCGGACCTGCGAGGACAGACGGGAAACAGGCAAACAAAAGTCAGTCCAACAGACGCAGAGGCATACATCAGGAAGGAAAGCGGCGCCTGTTCGTCGTCTTTGAGCTTTTATTTTTTAATTTTTATTTTTTTTTACCGTCCTGCTGCTGTCGGCTCCCCGACTCTGTTCTCAGGTCCAGATGACAGCTCCCAGAAAAGCTCTGTTTGTGCCTCTACATCCAGGAATAAATCAAAAGCTGTTGATGGAGCTAACTTTTTTTTCTTCTGCTTTGAAATACTCGGATTTCATTTTACAGTGGCGGGGGGTGTGGGTGTGGGTGGGGTGTGTGGGTGTGGGGTTGATCAAAGAAAGATAATTATAACCACCTTCCTTCATAACAGGGATTTATAGTCACTTGTAATTATTTTCTCTGGACCCTACAGCGAGGAGGAAGAGTGGCAGCAGCAGACCCCCCATCCCCACCCCCACATCCACATCCACATCCACTCCTCCACCCCCCCCAGTACAGAAGAGAGCAGCATCAGCCACAGACCTGACGTAGATTCAGTTTGAAAGGGAAGCAGCGTGTGGAGGTTTAAATCCACAGATCTGCTCTCATCAGGAGAAAACGCAGACTTGCTCTCTCCTCGATCCACTGGATTTACCGTTTTGCTGGGTGGATCAAGCGGGACACGCAGTCCGGGTTCTGAACACGCAACAGACGTGCACGTTCACATGTGTGTCGACGGACGATTCAGAATCAGCCTCACGTGCGTGTTTTTCTAACCCAAACCCACATACACTCTTGCTAATAGGACTTTTGGGTCAAAGCGGTTCTGGTGCTGGTTTGGTCCTGGTGCTGGTCTCTCACTAACAGGAATTTTGGGTCAAAGCGGTTCTGGTGCTGGTTCTGAACAAGACTTTAAGACTTTAAGGACTTTTTTTTTTTAACCCGTTGGGTCATACTTGACCCGCGTTCTTAAAGAAAACCAGTAACTTTTACCTCCTCAGGCCTCATCTTTCCTCATCGCCCTCCTCCTCCCTCTGTCCACGTCTCTCACCTGCTCGTCCTCTCTAACGATGCTTGTCCAACCCGTCCTCTGAAGTGTGTCCCGGGGACGACCGTGTGGGAGTGGGGGTTATCTGTCCTCATGTGTGGGATCAGGTCTGGTCTGGGGGAGTGGCGTGGGATCGGGAGAGACGGGGGGGAAACCGGAGGTACCGGGGTTTTCTCTCCACATGCATTAACCATGAGAAGAGAGCGCACACCTGGACACACACACCTGGACACACACACACACACACCTGAACACGCATGCACACACACACTAGTCTGGATGGAGCTGCAAGCTCAGGAGTTTTTAGGAATTTGTAATGAGCTGCTTTGAATGATTAATGCCGTTAGCCTGGACTCCCAGATGGCAGCAGAACCGGATGGACGGAGAGCCACTGAACGAGATGAAAGACAGACATAGATCTGCACATTTTCACGTCACCAGAAGTGATGGGATTGGTTCGGGGAGAAGATTGTAAATGTTCCTCTGAACCCGGTAACCCCGCTGCTCGAGCTTTCTCCTCTGTTTAATGGAAGTAATATTTTGGCTTTCTTGGATGGTTTCAGGCCGTGCTGATGCCGTGATGTGGACCCTGCAAAAAAAAAAAAAAAAAAATGCTGGGGATAACTGGTCAAGCAAAGAAACTCAGGCCTTTTTCTTTGTCATAGCAAAGGAGATTAAAAAAGAAAAGAAAGCAGACATGTAGAAGTAGAGGAGGCATATTGTTTGGGATGAGAGGCCGCTTGGGAAATCCTGATAAATACTCGTCAATTCATGAATTAAACTGGAGCTGGAGGAACACCACACACACACACACACACACACACACACACACACACACACACACACACACACACACACACACACACACACACACTTGTGAGGTACTAAACGTTTGTGTTGTATAAAATAGGGCTAAAATAAAGAGGAATGGACTTTTTGTCCGGTGTAGCTGACGATATAAATGTGGGTTAAATTTAAACCTGATCAAGGAAAAAGAATCAACATTTCCACACAATTCAAAGGTTTTCTGTACCAGAAATAATCCGGTCCTGACCTGGTCTGAGTTACATAAAACCTCAGATGAACAAAAACATGTTCCAAGTTCATGACAGAAAAATTAGAAAAAGACCGAACAAGTGAGGCTTAGAAGGAAGAGCTGAAAGAAAAATCTTTTAGCATCCAGAAAGAAAATAGTTACCTGGCGTAGATTTACAAAGTGGTAACAGAACAAACCAAGATTAATAAAACCAAGACCAAGATGCTGAAAGATTGAAATGCATATATATGTATGTGTATATATATGTATGTATATACATATATACATATATATATATATATATGTATATATATATATGTATATATATATATATATATATATGTATATATGTATATAT
>JAOWBL010004933.1:0-10656 GCA_028564865.1 Zenarchopterus dispar | reverse complement strand
TACTCATCTTTGATAGAAGAGAATAGAAATAACCCCAGGTTTCTTTTCAGCACTGTAGCCAGGCTGACAAAGAGTCAAACCTCTGTTGGACCATGTATTCCCCTAAGTCTTAGGAGTGATGATTTCATGAATTTCTTTACAAATAAAATTTTGTCCATTAGGGAAAAAAATTATTTCTAGTTTGCCCTTGAATGTACCATTATATGCGATGGCTTCAACTGCCAACGCTGGTTTGGACAGCTTCTTCCTCCAAACCATTGACATGCCTATTAGATCCCATCCCTACAGGAGTTTTCAAAGACGTCTTGCCATTGATTAATGATTCAGTTTTGAATATTATCAATTTAACCTTATTAATGGGCTATGTGCCACAGGCGTTTAAAGTGGCTGTAATTAAACAGTTTGCTGTGGACATATTTTCACACTTAAATGAGCTGAATGTGAAACTGCAGGGGTAAGATCAGTTCGTGCATGACATGTAGAAAACTGTTACAGCCTTCAAATCTAAGCAAGCTTTATTCTTCAGACAAATTGCAAACACACACTGAGCCCAGGAAGGAGTGAATCAATCACAGAACAAACATCACGTGAATTTTTGTCCATCCCCATCTGCTAGATTTATCAATGCCCCAAAAGCATTTATCTGTGATCTCCCAATAAATCACTTGTGCCGAGCCTCATCTAGAGCAGCACCATAATGCCGAGACAAAGATGAGATGAAGGCTAATGAGCCAGAAAGGAAACCAGGTCCCACTAGGGACAAAACCAGTTGGCTTTACTGGTAACCCACAGTTAATTAAGTGGTCCTACTGAGATTTAACTTATAATGTGTCAAACAATCTGAAATGGAAATTATACCACCGTTTTTTAAAACCTAATAATAAAGTTGTCAGATTTGTCTTGATTTTGATAATTTTTGCATAAAATGTGTCATTTATTGAGATCATTCACCTCTGTTTTTAATTTCAGTGCAAACAAAGGTCACTTTTAGGGCTGAAGACATTTTCTCATCACTATGACCTTAGATAGTCCAAATTTTGGACTTCATAAAATCAAAGGTGCTAGTCATTTGTACGAGACTAAAGCACAAAACAAAAAGTCTTTCAAGCTGTGATTTTGTTTTTTGATGACCCATTGCCTGAATAACGTATAGCATGAGTTTGATCTTTTTTATAAGCAAACTATAAAATATCATCAAAGACTCTCAGATATTGACTCTCAGATATTATTCATTTAGCTTGGTAATTGTTAAAGAAAACTTTGGTGTCAGACTGAAATTCATACTATTTCTGTATCTGAAATCAAATTTGTTGGAAATCAAATGTTTGTGGATAAAAATAACACCATTATCATTTCTTTAACAAAGTCTACATTCAGCAGACCATAAAAACATTCCCAGAGGTTGATTCCTCCCACATTTCATCCTGCCGGACGCTCCCTGCATTTGTCCTGCAGCTATCTGAACACCTCTGGTTCGTTTTTCTCATCCTGAAAAAAAAAAACATCCGCTAACAAAACAAAACAAACAAACAAATAAACAAAAAACCCCACAAGGTTTCACTGTCTGAAGACTCAGAGTGAGGGCCAATAGGAAACATGAACTTGCATGGTTTTGATGTTTCCCTCATCAACACACCCGATTCTTATTAAGCGGAGGAGGGGTTGAGGGGGAAAGAAGGGAGAACGGGAGCAAAGCAGCCAGTGCCAGGGAGGACCCAAGACAGTTACTGCCCACCACCCAACACAACAGCAGCAAACAAAACAAGAGGGTGTAGCCCACATCCTGAGGATGACACCTGGGCGGTCAGATGGCACCCCCCACACCAGGATGTACCAGCTAGCAACAACCCAACACACCACAACACCCAGCAGCCATCCACAAGATTGCAATGTGGTGTGCAGGGTGGGATCCCTCACCTACCTAGGTTTCCTTTTAACTGTATATTGTATTGCATTTTATTTATTTATTTATTTATTTATTTATTTATTTATTATTATTATTATTATTAATACCACCACTCCTTCTTTTTTCAATTAAAAACTTAAAGTTTGTATGTGTCTGTGGGTGCATTAAAAACACATAGAGACGTAGTGTGTAGGGTCGAAGGTCCTGGCAGCCAAAACTCTCACTGACGTGATGATTTTATTTATTTGGGGTGATGAAATGATAATTGTTTTCCCCGGGATGGCCCGGGGAAAACCCCCAGGGCCCAGGCAGCCAGCACATGCACCACAGCCAGAAACACCCCGCAACAGAGCCCCAGAGTCCAGGCAGGGCCCAGACCCATCCCCAGCTGCAGACCAGACACCTAAAGTGACCCTAGGGAAGGGCACTGGGGAGAGGAGTCACCAGCCAGACACAATCCCATGGAGGGGAGCAGAGATCTGTGACATGATTAAATTACTGGTCAGAAAAAGATCAATGCGTGAGTGAGTGTGATGGACTGATGAGGAAAAATGTATACTCTCTGGTTGTTGGATGTTGTAGACACAGGCAATCAGCAAGACCAAAATCATTCATGAGCTGTTTTATTTTATCGCAAGCTTGCCAATTGCATTTATTGCTTATACAGTATTACTGCACCTGTTCATTGATGGGTTGAGTACTGTATTAAAATCATCTCCAATTATCACTGGACAGTTGGAGATATCTGAAATGACTGAAAAAAACATGATGAAAAAAACGATGGCTCATCTGTGTTGGGACCATAAATATTGCAGATTGTTACAGGTTTATTGTTAATAGATATGTTTTAAAATAATAAAGCATCCTTCAGGGTCAGTGATAGTTTTATTGAGAATGAATGGGATTCTTTTGTTTATCAACTACTTGGCGAGTGCTCTCTCGAAGGGCTTCCATGACTGGAAGAATATTCTCTGACCACTGGTAAGCTGCAATTGCCGTGTATATATCCCAGGAAAGTCTCTCTGTGTTTAGAGTTATAACATGCTGAGAATGAATAAATAAGTTTTGATGATACCAGTTTGCTAGTGGCTGAATCAGACAAGTGTGTTTCTTGTAATAAACAAATATCTGCTTCTTCACTGTCCAGGTGGCTAAGGATTTTAATTTTCTTTGTCTGTGTGTCAGTTCCATGTATGTTCCAGGTTACAACTTTCAGGGATGACATGTTGAGCTGATTGTTACAGAAAATATTGTGCGTGCTAATTAGCCTTAGCTGATTAAATAAGTATGTATATGTATGTGCATGTACTTCAGTATGTGTGTGAATTTAAGCATGTCTAAAAAAGACTATGTGGATGCGTGTGTACCAAGAAACAAAAAACACTGGAAGACAAACAAAAGCAAAGTCAAAAGAACACAACATAAAATGAAAAAACATAAAACAAAGAACACAAAATAAAGTGAGAAAATGTGTAGAAACATAAGGTAATAACTAAGTGTGAATGAGACAAAGGTGCAGTAATATATATACAGCTGAGTTCTTAGAATTAGAGATATAAGATATAAAAAAATTATGACATTTTGAAATTTAAATTCATATGTCCAAGTAGTTTTTGCTGAATTAAAGTCAGTAAAGCCAGGGGGTGGTTTTCTCATTTTTAAACACTTGTCCATCCACTTAAGACTTATCTACTGAAATTACAGCTCTCTTACCTTCCTGTATCATCTGTCTACGGAGGGTGAAAAGCACCTTACATCTGCAGATGATCTCCTGTGAGTACTGGTCGTTGAGTCCAAAGTTGGTTCCTTTCAGTTGTCTTCATTGCCTTTGAACCAGTCTCTTCTGTTTAAAATGTTCAAAATTAGCGACGATTGGTCTGGGTCGGGTGGTGTTGGGTCTGTGAGGTCCTAAACGATGAACACGGTGGAAGGTGATGCTGTCGACGGTTTCGGAGGGTGGTCTGTCATGAAATCCTTAATTGTTTTTTCGGGGTCTTCTGTGGAAATTTCCTTAATACTGGAAAAAACCAGGTTGTCTCCCATACTGCAAGATTGTCGAGAATGGTTTCTTTCACTGTCTTATTTTCGGCAGTATTGGAGACTAGCTGAGTGCTAATGGAGGAGAGCTGAGTTGTTAGGTCACTAACTGAGAGTTTGAGAGATTTATTTTCCATGGAAAGTGGTTATCTGTTGTTGACTAAATTCCAGTCTATGGTGAAGTTGTTGAAATTCTCTATGTAAGATTTCAATAAGGGGCACTCTTGCGTCTAGTGAACTGAGTTTTGGTCAATGGCAGTGTTTCTCAATTCCAGTCCTCGTTTGCAACTGTCCTGGATGTTTTAGATGTTGCCCTGCTTCTTCACACCATAACACAAGTAACTGTGTCATTGACAGACTTGTTCAGACCTGAATGCCAACCTGTTAATGAGCATTAATGAGAATCAGGTGTGCTGAAGCAGGGCAACATCTAAAACCTCCAGGACAGTGGCCCACAAGGACTGGAATTGAGAAACACTGATCTATGGAGATAAGTGTGTTGTTAACCTGAGAACGAGACTGCAATGGTGTTGAAGTTGTGGGAGATGGCGACAATGCATCAGAATCAGCAGGTGAATCCAGTGTGCAGGGTTTTTTTCAGCCTTGTTGGGTGGAGCCATGTCGCAAAGTCTGTTGTAAGCCTTGTTAATGAAATCCTCCAAATTGTGCAAGTTAGCATTGAAATCCAGTTTTTAGGTTAGAGTTTAAAAGAAAAATAACGAAGATCGCAGACGGAATGAATTCAAAAACTACCAAAAAGCGAGCGAGAAAAAGGGGAAACGAGGAGGGAAAAAAAAAAAAAAGTTTGTTGCCTTCTAGCAGCTCACAGCTGCCATGTAGTCTCACGCACCATCTCGCAGAAGTGACATCACAGCTACAGCCAGAGATCTCAGAGGAGAAACTCCCAGAGGAGCTTCTCCAGATTAGGATTTCTCATACAACTTTTATTCCCTCTTTGGCTTCAGTTTTATTAAATAAATATTGACATGATGGATAAAATTAAACATTGTCCATCTGAGGTTATATTTATGTGATATTAAAGTCCACGATGGTCGGATGATTTTTATTCTTCATTTACACAAACACAAATTGAGTCACAAGATTGCAAGCTTGTCTTTTGATGCAGCCTCCATCCAGAAATGATTTCCGTCCAGATGCAGCGTTTAGACAGAAGCTTCTGGACAGAACGTATGCAGCGTCCATCCAGACAGGATTTCCTACTCTGCACTCCACAGGACCATGTCCTGGTGTAAATGGATAAGCATTTAAAAACCATTTAAAAACATCCTTGTGCAAGCCTCTTCTTCATCACCACTCAGCAAAGTGCTGTTCCATCTGCAGCTGGATATCATCTTTCAACAACACTTTCCTATCTCTATCTTTACTGCACTTCTGTCTTATTAGCTTTTTCTCTTCTTTTTAAACAAATATCCTTCTCTCTGGTTTATTTTTAATTTCTCTGCTGAGAAAATTAAATAGTCATTGTAAGTACTGATCAACCTTACATCTGTTTGTAGTTCAGCTCAAATAAGGAACACCAATGAGGAAACTCAGAAAGAAGAGCTGACGGGCTGCTGCTGAAGATTTGGGATATTATTCAGTTTCCCCAAAGCACTTTCTAGGCATGCTGCAATGTTGCTGTCATAGTCAGTTGCAAACAACTGGGAAATTATGGGGAAAAAGTATGAGAAACTTCGATAATTACCTGATTTTCTACATTAACTTATTAAAAAATGGGATATGATCTTCATTTAAGTAGTAATAAGACATTTACTTTCACAGACAAACTCAAAGTCCTGAAAGAAAGAATAAACGAACCCAGAGACTAATTACTTCAGTGAGAAGTTTCCACATCTGGATAATCGTTAATGAAATGAGATGTGGTTTAGTTTTACTTTGATAAAAGACAAAAAGACATATGGAGTTTGCTGTATATAAACATCTGCTGATGTCAAGTGTGACTCACTGAAATCAGATCTCTGAAGATGCAATCAGGAGTACTTGATTTACTGAAGGCTGGTAAGAGACAGATAATCATCTTAGAGTGTTGATCATCCATCAGTCTACAGTTAAACTTTCTGGAAATTAAGAGAGTTCAGTTCTGGGATTGGGAGTAGACTTCCTTCAGTGAAAGAAACTTCAATAAGGTCAGGAAGAACCTACAAGGAACAACTAAAGATTTGAAGACTCCACTGGAAAAATCTCTGTTCATGCCATACACAAGATATTGAACAAGCAGAATGTCCTGCTTGAGAGCACTAAGGACAATAAGCCTAAACATAGAAGTCAATCCACCACAGAATGAATTCAAAAAAAGAAAATCCACCTTCTGGAGTGGTCCAGTCACGATCCAGACCTGACGTCACTGAATGACCTTTAGAGAGACTTTCACGCCAAACATCCAGCAAATGTGTCACACATCCTGTATAAACACATCCATTAAAAAGGAGAAATACATAAATCTACTCCAATAATGATCCAAACTCCAATCAGAAAAAAATGTAAGAATGTGGTGAAGGCAAAAAAGTAATTCTCATAGTGGTTTCTCATATTAACTTACTTTTATTTAACAAAAAATTGTAATAGTACACTACCAGTATAATTTATGGGTCTCAAATTCCACTTTCCTGCATGTTGTAGATGTTTCCTGCTTCATCACACCCTGACACAAATGACTGTATCATTAACACAGTTGTACACCTTTGATGACATGCTGATGACGATTGTTAATAAGAGTGAGGTGTGTTGATGCTGGAAAACATCCAAAACATCCAGGACATTTGGAGACCTCTGGAAACCAGACATATGTGATGATTTTTCTTTGTAAATTGATTAAAAGAATGTGCAATTTCTGAAATGATCACTAGCCTGCAAATATAAATACGTTTCTGCTTATCTTCTTTAAACTTTATGCAGACAAACATATTTACAGTCTGGTGCCAAAAATAATCTCCATAGTAAGAGTAGACATCTATGATGGGGGGAATGTTTATGTACCTCATCACATAAAATAATATAAAACCTCACCCCTAATGAAGTATAATTAGAGGCGTGGTCTTTTAGTTGATGGCCAGCTGTCATCTTTTTAGTTATGTAGCAATTAGCACTATATTGACCTGACTTCTGAGTAAAGCCCTAACTACACATCATCATTGTCATCCTAGTGTTATTGTGGCTTGTTGTGATGTTAATTTTACAGTTCGGATGTGAGTCGGTCTGGATACAAGGCTGACAGAGTTGATCAGAAAAATTGTAAAATAACTTAAGTTACCATCCCATCATATGTAATGCATCATCCAGCTAGCCTGGCCAGTTGGATGGGCTAGTAATATTCACGGTCAAACATGGCTATTTGTCAAGCAATTCCATTGTTTGTTTGTTTTTTTAAAGAATTTCCATTTAGTCATTGGCTCAATGAAGATCAATTGACAACAGAACAATTAGAGACACCAATACCAAACCTAAACATCAAACAAGTTTCCGTTTAAGGTAAGAAATCATATAATTGAGGATTTTTGCAGAGGTGGTAAGAACAGAAGAGCTGGTGAAGCAGTTCTGAGAAGAGGAATGATCCAAAATTCCTCCTGAACGTTGAGCAGCTTAGGGCCAGAGACCCTGGTAATCTTGTTGAAGTTACTGCTGCTGAAGGGACTTCAACCAGCTGGTAACCACATGGTGAAAATTACATTTTCTTTCAGTCTGTGAATGTTTGTGAAGTGAAATTAGTAATAATTGTGTCTTATCATCTTAAGTGCACTGAGATTGCTCCTGATCATGACCAAGATGAAGATCAAATCACATTTTCTTTCTGTATGACCTTCACAGAAAGTGCTGCTGCTCTCAGATGTATATGTGCTCCAGAAACATGCAGGTATGAAGCAGCTAATCAATTAGTCTGATGTAATATAGCAAAACTGCTCCATCTATGTCATACTGGAGCAAATTTAAAAATATTCAGTGAAAATCCTCTTAAACAACATAAACTATGGTTTATAATTTCATATTGCAGAAACACCAATACATGTGTGTTCCAGATAAACTGAAATGGGTAAGTCAAGAATGTGGAATGAAATGACTCGATCCATTTAGAGTCTTTTGTCTAAATCAGCTTCAGTGTAACAAAACAGACATGAATCATGTTGGTTTTTGTCCCACATAAATGTCCTGGTTTCATGTTCACATTAATATTTACAAAGCAGTCGCAGAAATGGAAATGAAGCACGTTCATGTCACCAGCTCATTGGCGGTGGGGCGGCAGGGTGGGTGCGGGGATGGGGGTGGGCAAGTGAATGGTGGGGGCAGGGTGGCAGAGAGGATGGAGATGAAGAAAACCATGGTTACAGGATGAGGATGATGGTTGAGTGATGCCATGCGGGGTCAGGATGGATGAAGGGACAGATGGATGGGGGGTTAGTGCAGTAGCAGACTATTACCTGCAGTCAGATGGCCAGGGGAAGGGGGAATAGCTGAGTTTTCAGGTCCTCAGAGCAGGAGAATGAACAACTCCTCTTGCAGTAAAGCGTAGTGATGGACGGCAGCGGTTCCACTCATTCCAGGAGAAAACATGAAAAGATCTGAGAGGTGGTGATGGTAGTGTGGAGATCTGCTCTGTTTCCTTTTCTCACCAGTCAGGCCACCGGCTCTCTCTGTGTCCTCCCACAGCCCGTTGTTTTCCAGCTCCAACTGAGCATGCTCACTGCTGAGGCTTTGATGACATCACCCCCACCCCGTCTTCTTTTGTCCTGCCTCTCTTCTCCTCCCCCTTTGACCCCATCCACAGAGTCAATGATATTCATGAGGGGGAGGAAAGAGATGTGATGCTTGCAGTACATTGTGTTTCACATCATGTATTTACTCCAGCAACAGCAGCTTGTCTTTGTTATATGCTGAAATACAGCTGAGAGGAAAACAGGGATGTCAAACCTGAACAAAGAGATGAAAACAAAGTCAAGTTTTAGTTTAATACAAATATAGTAAACACTGTACATTTTCTTCCTTTAAAGAAGGAACATATAATATATCATTTCTGTACAGTGTTTACTGTACATCTTACTGTGTTCATACTGTATATGTTATTGTGTTCATACAGGATAAACACATCCATGAAAAAAGAGACAACTCAATCAAAATACATAAATCTACTCCAATAATGATTCAAACTCTAATCAGAAAAAATGTAAGAAAGTGGTGAAGGCAAAAAAGTAATTCTCATAGTGGTTTCTCATATTAACTTACTTTTATTTTTTTTAAAAATTGTAATAGTACACTACCAGTATAATTCATGGGTCTCAAATTCCACTTTCCTGCATGTTGTAGATGTTTCCTGCTTCATCACACCCTGACACAAATGACTGTATCATTAACACAGTTGTACACCTTTGATGACATGCTGATGACGATTGTTAATAAGAGTGAGGTGTGTTGATGCTGGAAAACATCCAAAACATCCAGGACATTTGGAGACCTCTGGAAACCAGACATATGTGATGATTTTTCTTTACAAATTGATTAAAAGAACGTGCAATTTCTGAAAATGATCACTAGCCTGCAAATATAAATAAGTTTCTGCTTATAAATAAGTTTCTGAGTAAAGCCCTAACTGCACATCATCATTGTCATCCTAGTGTTATTGTGGCTTGTTGTGATGTTAATTTTATAGTTCGGATGTGAGTCGGTCTGGATACAAGGCTGACAGAGTTGATCAGAAAAATTGTAAAATAACTTAAGTTACCATCCCATCATATGTAATGCATCATCCAGCTAGCCTGGCCAGTTGGATGGGCTAGTAATATTCACGGTCAAACATGGCTATTTGTCAAGCAATTCCATTGTTTGTTTGTTTTTTTAAAGAATTTCCATTTAGTCATTGGCTCAATGTAGAATTGACAACAAAACAATTAGGGCCACCAATACCAAAGCTAAACATCAAACATGTTTCCAGTAAAGTTTTTAAAAAAACATATAATCGAGGATTTTCACAAGGTGGTATAAACAGAAGGCCTTGTTAGCAAGCTGTGATGTAGCTGGTACATTGTTCTGTTACACGTGATTCTGTACAGTCACCAGCTCCTGGACAACTATGGGAGTCATGGACATGTACTCTCTGTCTGGGAAAGTTTAAAAAAAAAAGACATCTAGCCTCAAAACTGGGGCTGGGATTGAGGAAAGAGCTGGTGTAATTTAAGGCTTGGATGAATCAGGCCAGGGTCCAGGCTGCCATGCTCATGCCTTGCTGTGTAAACCCTTCCTAGGGATTAGAATGAGGGAGGACATGGTGAAAAACAAGACTTGGATGACTCAAAGCCAAGGGCCTGGGTGCCTTTGCTCTAGTTTGGCTTTATAGCCACTTCCATGGCCTTTTGAATTTGTAGGATGCCTTGTAAGATGAGGCCTGGATGTACCAGGACAGGGTCCAGGCTGCCATGCTAGGACTTTGAATGCTGGTTCCGGTTCCGGTATGATGGTGCCTGTGTTTGGCTTTGCCGCTGCCGGCAGGAGTGTTTCCCTTAAATCTACGGTTATGTTTTTTTCTGTGCTTTTGGTTTTATTTTGTGTTACGAAGCTGTTTTAACCTATGACCGCCTCACACTGTTGTCGATTGGATTTTCGATGATCGGCAAAGATCCCTCTTCTTCTCGCGCTGGCGTTCTCCGTTCCCTGCTTCCGGCGCCTCCAGCCGGCGTCCTGACTGAAGGCCTACCGGGGCCACGCAG
>JAOWBL010004931.1:0-10657 GCA_028564865.1 Zenarchopterus dispar | reverse complement strand
TGCCCCTGGATTGGCAGACTGGGGTGGTTGTCCCCCTCTTCAAAAAGGGGGACAGAAGGGTGTGTTCCAACTACAGAAGGATCACACTCCTCAGCCTCCCTGGGAAAGTCTATTCGGGGGTACTGGAGAGGAGGGTCCGCCGTATAGTTGAATCTCAGATTCAGGAGGAGCAGTGTGGTTTTCGTCCTGGCCATGGAACAGTGAACCAGCTCTACACCCTCAGTAGGGTCCTGGAGGTGGCATGGGAGATTGCCCAACCAGTCCACATGTGTTTTGTGGACTTGGAGAAGGCTTTCGACCGTGTCCCCCAGGGACTTCTGTAGGTGGTTCTCTGGGAGTATGGGGTGCCGGAGGCCCTAATAAGGGGTATCTGGTCCTTGTACGCCTGGTGTCAGAGTTTGGTCCGCATCGTCGGGTGTAAGTTGGATTTATTTCCCGTGAGGGTTGGACTCCGCCAGGGCTGCCCTTTGTCACCGATTCTATTCATTACTTTTATGGACAGAATTTCTAGGCGCAGCCGGGGGGCGAAGGGTGTCCGGTTTGGTGACCTCAGAATCGGGTCTCTGCTTTTTGCAGATGATGTGGTTCTGTCAAGTACTGTGCCAGAACGTCTGGTCCAGGCAGTCTAGTAATACACCATGGTGTCAAATGCTGTGTTGAGGTACAAATAATATCAGCACTGTGGTTCTTTTACAGTTTATGTGGATGTCATTGAACACCTTGACAGTGCTGTGCTTAGCACAAAAACTGGACTGGAAGATGTCAGAGTGGTTGGTCAGAGTTAAGAAGGTTTTTAACTGGCAAGACAGAGCTTTTCAATAACCTTATTGATAAACAGAGGATTTGAGATGGGTCAGTCATTTTGCATGAGCAGCTTGTTCAGGTTGTTCATTTTCAACAGTGGTTTAATGACTGCTGTCTTTAAGGTCTGGAGGAAAAACAGCTGACAAAAGGGATGAGATGAGATGCCATGACAGGTTAAACTTTCTTGAAGAAAACTGGGAAAATATCATGACCACAGGAGACTGACTTTACCTGATCCATAATACCCTCCAGGTTTTTGTGGTTGATCAGGTAAAATTGTATAATTTTGTCCAAATTGGTTTTGATTGGACACTGCACTGTTCCTGGACTTGATGTTGATGAACTGACTACTTTTCTAATCTTCTGGATTTTCTCACTAAAGATATTGGCAAATTCATTGCAGGTCCTTGTAGAGGAAACACTGAACCAAAACTACAAATCTGACAAATCTATGGGTATAATACTCATAGATTTAGCTTTATAATTCTCAGCAGCAAAACATTATTCACCAATGAGTTCATTCTTATGTCCCATTTGCACTGGATTTAAATTATCTGAGGACCTGCGGTAATTTGCAATAATCACAGAAGATGCCTGTGATTTTAATCCCATCTGAATGCCACATGTCTCTAAACTAAAAATTCCACAGCAAATTACCTACCCTATTTCATCAAACACTGTGATCATGAGATAAATTTGATGATGTGCGGGCTGAATTTTTTTTTTTTTTTTGGGTCACCTTTGCTGCCAGTGATTGCGATACACAGTATAGTGTGATATTACATTACAACCTCAACCAATATACACCCGATATAGTGTAGTGAACTAATATTTTTAGATGATAAACAAAAAAAAAAAATTAATCAACATTAAGCTTTACACGGAAAACAAGAGGAACAAATAAGAACCATAATGAGATTACACGTGTGGCTGCATCACACAGTAAGAAACTTTTTTTCTTTCATGAAGCTCAAGGCCTCTCTGACAGCAGAAAACCTTTAGAGCTTTAACGAAAGCTCCTACTACATTTAAAGTTATGTTTACTGTGACTATGGCAACTTAAATCATGGGGCATTTTGCCATTTTCTGATTTTTTTTCACTTCTCAAAATGTAAGGTTTTGTCACTGAAATCTAACTCTTGATCATCTGATCTGATGCTTTTAAGGCAATATTTAAATTTAGTGTTAAATAAAAGGTAATTGTTTAATAAAATGCCAGACTTTGACGTCACTTCCCAGATTTGTGTCTCTAAATTATGGTAAAACACAGACTTTCCTTATCCAGCACAAATGGGCTGTACTAAATACAGATGCTGGGGTGTAATTTCAGATCCAGACGTAATTGTAGCGAATAGTACAACAGGCATAATCTTAATTCTGTCTTTTTATTTTTAAATTTGACATATAAAAACACATTTATTTCTGTGTCTGGGGACATTCACTCTGCTGTCTGAGCTGACTACTAAATCAAAAACTCTGACATAATGTGATCCTTTTACATTGTTTGAGGTCACCTCGCTATGAAAAATAAATAACGAATCAGTTTTTTTTTTTTTTTCAGTTTTTAAGAGTTGTGTGACATTCAGAGACCCAGATCAGATTACAGTTATCCAACCTTCCCATCTCTGTCTTCATCCATCTTCACATCAGGCTGCATTTATTGTAACTCAGAAGTGGGTTATTCCAAGGTGTAGGAATACTGAGATGTTCCAAGGCCAGCATGTCCTGGGTCACAGGGCCTTCTCCTGGTTGGACATGCCTGTAACACCTCCCGAGGGAGGCGTCCACCTCATACCTCACCTAACAGTATTATTCTTTGCTTGTATTTTATCATTAGGGCAGACCATATTCCTGAGCTAAAGCCACAAATCATCAAGTGCACAAGCAAATTTACACCTGATAGGATGTCATATAACAAGTGTGAATAAAATGAATGTGACAAGAGAGAGCATATCCCCCAAGCTATTGTTGTGCAACAGACAGGGGTGCTAGTTTAGTTGTTAATAAGTTATTAGTAATTGTCTGATGACAGTGTTTAATAATGTAAATGAATTATCAAAATGAATAAATCAAAACGGGGCACCACCTGAATATCAGGAATTAATAACTAAACAGCACTATCAGTCTCAAAATAGTTATTCTATGGGTCAGACTATTACTAGGGGTGGCGCTATAGAGTAACATTGAAGGAGGAAGTCCGAGCACAGACCTTTTCAACCAGAAAATGTTTTAAATATGTGGAAAAATAAGGACAGACGTCTGTCACTAAAATGAACCAGAATTTATTAACACAAGTGTCAACAGTTGCAATCAACAGCACGTGAAATAAATTTCTGATATCTAAAATACACATAAGCAAATTACTAACTAAACATACAACAGAAATGTCAATCTATATACATGAGTCTGTGTGTGTGTATGTAGGTGTATGTGTGTGTGTGTATGTGGCAAGATGGCTACAATGGTACGTGATGTAAATGGACAAGATGGCGGACCAAATCAAGCTGACAAAGTCTCGTGATTCAAAATGGTGGACGAAGTCACGTGGTGACTAGTCTCACATGTTTTAAAATGGCGGATGAAGTCACGTAGTGACGTAATCTTGCATGTTTGAAGATGGCAGATGAGAGTCCACCGTGTGTTTAAGAACAAAGGAAATATGAGGCCTTATGGCCGAGATAAGCATGCACGTGTGACAGTAGACAGAGGAGAAAGTATGAAAGTTGGCGTGATTTCTTACTACCTGTGCCCTGATTGCTCCGCTACTTCCCACACAGGAAGGAGAGTGTGAAGCAGGCTTCACCACACTCACACTGATCTTTAAACGGGTACACAACAGTGCAAACGACTGGATGGTAATGAAACACGTCCAGTAGCCCTGTTAGAGGCTAGCCACAAATCTCACACAAACTTAAACACTGAAAGCAACACTCTTCAGCGGACTGCCGGTCTGCTTAAGTGAATGCTAGCAAATTAAAACAACCAAAAGAGAACAGAATCAATAAGCACATCAATAAACACGTTCAGACTTAAAGATCTAAGCTGTCTTTGCCCAGACACAAGCCTCTTACTTGGGCTGCAATGGAGTTGGTCGGCGTCCTCCTGGGTTGAAAGAGTCACTCGCTTGTTGGATTTTTACGCTCCACCAGTAATCCAGATGTGAGCGACTCCTTTGCTCCTCCCCCTCTCACTCGCTCCCTGTCTTTGGAAGGTGAGGGTATGTAGCGTCAGTACAACAGCTGGACTCCTTCGTCTCTGGGTCAGTCTGAAGGCGTTCATGTCGTCGGTGCGTGCACGGGTCCCTCATTCGGCTCGTCTAGTCTCGGAATGTTCGCGGGTGCTCATTACAGCTGCACCAGACAGACTAGAGTTGCCGTATCCTAGTAACTGGATAGCTTCTTCAGACTTGGTGATAGAGGAAGCAGGCTCTTAGCTGGTAGCTCGTCATGCTAAAGTTGGAGCTGTGGCCTCCACAGCTCCGAGGATCAGGAGAGATCAGTTCCGTATTGAAGTTGGTGAGACCCTGGAGGGTGGTCTGGACAAAAAGCTGAAGAGCCAGGAGATGCAAAAAGCGTCAAAAAAGAGGCAAATGAGAGGCAAAAGAGAGTAAGGAGAGGGAGTTCCTGCTATTTATAGACAGGTGGAGCTACTGCACGTCAGCAGGGACTCCTGCTGGGTTTCAGGGTCTGTGCCCAATGAGGATGCCAATTCTTTATCTCAAGGTGTCATAAAATGCAAAGCCTGCTGAATGTTTTAGCCATGTTAGCTTCTTTGTTTGAAACCATGTGGCTGGGTTTGGGGCCTTCTTGATTTCAACACATGACTATGGTCCAACACTATTATTAAATAAACAATGTTAGGTAAAAATTGTTCAAAATCCTGGACAAAAGAGAGCATCATCAATCCAAAGTATATATATTGTGAAACCAGCTTAATCTGAGCTTAATCTAATTTGACAATCATTAAAAGCTTATTGGAGCTGATGTAAGGCCTGACTAGGTGCAGAGTACATTACACAGTAATTACAATGTCATCAGCATAAAAATGATATTTAGGATTAAATACGTATTGGTCAAGGATTGTTAAAGGATAAAGTGAACAAAAACAGTTCCTAGATCAATCATTGAGGAACACGAATAATTTTACTGAGGTAGTTCAAAGTGATACCTGAACACACCAAGATCTACCGCATGAATAATTTTCAAACTATCCTGTCACTGTGTCACTGTGTAAAAGTCTTAGACAGATCAATAAAAAAGGGCTCCACAATGTAGCATATAATCTAAAAATTTATTGCATCATTTATTACTTATAAAGCTGATGTAGTCATAATATGTAATTTTCTAAAGTAAGACTGATATTTTGATAAACTTTTGTTACCTAAAAGTATTCTTTCAATTGTTTACGTCTTCTAAAGAAAATCTTCTGGTCTCTCCCTCCCTGACTTTTCTTAAATATTTGTGTTTTATATTTTCCCATTTTTTCAACGTACTAAAATAAAATACACTGAAGTTCTGAGCACTTATTCCTCCAATCCCCCAAATGGTCCTGAAGACCATCATCATTTACAGCCCATGTTGTCCAGCTGCAGATTTATTGCTACACTGGAGATTGTTACGTTTCATTTTTGCGAGTCATTGCATTCTCCTCTACTTGTTTTACTCTTGTTTTCCTTATATTACACTATATACATGTATCTTGATCTGAAGATGGAAAGAAAGAGAAGTGCAAGGATCGCCATTTTACAGATCAGATTGGGAAAGGACGCTAACACAGAAAAACAAATGTAGATAAAGGAAAAAGAAAACTACATGTAGAATAAACTTTGGAACTTTTGCAGAAATGAGCAGGGGAATGATGGAGGGAAAGTCTCAGAGTTTGGTGATGAGGAGTGGATTGATGAGAATCGCTCCGACTCTGAGCTGGACCCCCATCGAGAACTAAAAAAAGTCAGCTGACACAGCTGTTAGACCTATGATGTTCATGCAAGGTGGGGATGATTTCTTCACAGATATTGTTTTTAAAAATGTGGGGCATTTTAAGGCTTATTTATAAAACAAAATGTTTTGCATATGGTCTCGCTATATCGCAGATTTTCACAGATCACGGGGGGTTCTGGAATGTAACTACCGTGATAGTCAGGGGAAGACTGTACAGAGGAAAATATTCAAATCTGTTGAATTAGTTGAAAACATGTATCAACACATTGAAGGAAAAAAAAAAAAGATTTCCTTGGGTAGCTGGATACTGTTGGACTCTGCTGAGATCTTCTGTTCTTAGATTGATGCATAGTGCAGTTCACTGATGAAAGTCAAAGGACCAAAGCATCATTAAAGTGCAAATGAGGTGCAAAATTGTTTTTTCCTCAAAATACAAGTACTTCTTTGTAAAGAAGTTTTTACACACTGTGTTAAAATGGAATTTAATAATTATTATTTTGAAACCCTTCCTCTTTCTGGCACTAAATTAAAAAAAAAAAATGTTTTAATTATTTCTTGTCAATTCATACTCAAAATTACCTGGCTGCTATTTAGCAGTTTATTTATAAGGAAACGTAATCCAGTATTGATGTGGGTGAGAAAAAGATATAAACCCTAGCATCAGCAAATAATGTGGAGATGAAATTGGAGTCAGCTGGTTTTAATCAGTGGAATGACAATAAATTGTGATTGTGCACCCTGTGAGCAAAGGGTTCTACAGAATCAAATTCTGATCTTCACAGTACAGTTGTACTACTGTGTCATGCCAAATAAATAAATGAAAAATAGCTTGGTTTCTTTGGAAACTTGATGCCAGATTAGGCAGGAAAAGATTACTTTTGAAGACTAGACTTCTGGATTTTAAAATCAGCCCTAGTACAAAATCCAACTAGTGCAAATTCAAGACCACTGTTACTCTCCAAAGCACTGGGTGAATAAACAAAGATCAATCGTAGAAGTTTTTAATAAGTCCCAAAGAAAAGACCTGTTTAGGGCAATTTCTAAACAGCTACAGCCTTTCTAACATTGTTTTTTTTTTTTTTTTCCATGCCCAACATTATCAGGACACTGACCATCAGTGGAATGCATGAAATGCAAAGACTACAAGGAGAAACTCCTCGAAAAGAACATAGCTGCTCATCTGCACCTCCCTAAATAACACAAGGACAAACCAGATGGTAAATAAAACAAATTTTTATTCAGTAAATGATGTTGAAATAGAGCCAGTGTACATAAGAGACAGTTGATTTATAACACAAACCAATAACACAAATTGCTCCAAGAAAATTTTGGTAAAGTCAAAATTCATTTTTTGGAAAAGTAACTGAAATAGCCAGTTTCTGTGATGGAACCCACCAACATTATAAAGAACAACTAGCAGTTGTTTGCTTCAAAGTGTAGATAAAAGTCCTCCAAGTTAATTAGAAGGACTCATACGTTCCTGGAAAAATTTATCTACAGTTGCTGTCCCGGGAAGGGGTGGAGGGTTTGTGGGGGTGTTAACCCAAATGATCAATGAACATGTTCAGCATTTTTGTTAAACCTAACTATATGTAATACTTTTAAGCATCTATTTGAAATTCAAAATGACTTGTATATCAGAAATATTTAAATTCTTCTTAGTTTAAGGGAATGTCACATGTAATCAGATGAATTGCATGTTGATTACTATTGAACCTTTCAGCTTGCACGCCTACATTTAATACCATGTAGAGCTCATATTGGTACCTGATATTTAGTTGAAAGATTCATGATAGTCAGTGCTCTGATGGGTCATTTCCAGTCGCTAGGGATGAATCATCTATGAATATGCGCTTAGTCCTACATTGAAGGAGAGCATGAATATTCTTTAACCTTGCAAGTTTGAGGTGCATGAAAGTTACTTCAGTGAATAGGTGCCAATATCTTTGTGATACAGTCAATTGCATTTACTATTGTAACATCCCAGCAGTTCTGATTTTTATGCACCTGCCAATAAATTACAAGACAAAAACACAGATTGAAAAAGCAAGCAAATAGTAACACTGATAAGACTCACATCCTCATTATTTATCTAGTGAAATCTATTGTATGTTTGCATGCTTTCCTAAATTTTGTGTGAAAAACAAGGCAAGAGAGATACTCAAAACCAACACTATCACATCACGATACTTCAGATTGTAATTTCCTATTTTTGCTAGTTCTGTGGAGAGCCCCTTTCTTAAATCTGTATTTCCTCAGTGGTCATGAGAGAATTGTCTTACTACATTGTTACAAGACAAGCAGCAACACCAACAGATCAGCCATCAAATCCTTCCTGACACAGCAGGCCATCCCTGCTCTTTTCTTTTAGGCAGCCAATTCTATCATGTTGTTAAAATTCAATAATTTAACTAGGCCTGTTTTTAATTCCCACATGTCAAGAAGTAAAGCATTTGTATAATTTAGATTATTGATGTGTTCTGCATAAGTGACAGCTTAAAAAACCCACACAAACACACACAGGATTTGTCGCCTTCCAGTGTATACTGTATATTTAAATGAAGAACAGCAAGTCAAATCATACCACCATCGAGTCCCAGTATTTGCCAGCTGGCAGCAAACTGGCTTAGATCAGCCTTAATCATGTCTGGAATTTAGTGCAAATATCTGGTGATATATCAACTTTCTGAAAACCTTGGTAATTTTATGATAACATACTTAAGCTTTAAACAATATTAAATAATATAAACCTTGTCAGATGCATACACAATTATTTCAGAATAAGAATCAGAATCACTTTATTGCCAATGCCAGTAAAACAGGTTCACAGATGACATAAAATAATGGAAGAAGTAAAGAGTAAAAAAAAATAAAAGGAAAATAAAGCTAAAAAATATACTAGGTATAAGTTCACAAAAAAAAAAAAAAAAAAAGAAAAAACAATATATACATGTGTAAATAGTAGCAGGTGCATAGTGTGGCTGTTTCATTCCAGAGTCATTTAACTATTGTTCATGAGTCTGATAGCTGAGGGGAAGAAGATGTTCTTGTAGCGGGAATTTCTGGTCCAGGTGGACCGTAGTCTCCTCCCTGAGGGGAGGGGGTTAAACAGGCAATTTGACCTGCACAGCCTAAAGTCCTGGAGGCGTACAGGTCCTGTAAAAGTCAGAGATTGGAGCCGATTACCTTCTCAGCAGTGCACACAATGTGGTGCAGTCTGTGTCTGTCCCTGGTCAAGGCCCCAGTGTACCATATGGTGATGAAGGAGGTGAAGGTGGACTTGGTGATGGCTGTGTAGAACTGCACCATCATCTCAGTTGGCAGTTGGAGCCTCCTCAGCTGCTGCAAGAAGGAACATCCTCTGCTGGGCCTTCTTGATGAAGGAGCTGATGGTCAGCTCCCACTTAAGGTCCTGGGTGATGGTGGTGTCCAGGAAGCGGAAGGAGTCCACGATAGAGATGGGGAAGTCCATCAGAGCAAGAGGGGAGGGTGGGCTGTGACCTTCCTGAAGTCTACCATCATCTCCACTGTCTTCTGGGCATTGAACTCCAGGTTGTTGCAGCTACACCAGGACACCAGCTAATCCGCCTTCTCCTTTAATAGATGTTAAACATCTTTACACATTACTTGTATGAATCTTGTTATTAACTGCAAACTTCCTGTTCTAAACCATTCTGTTTAACTCTTTGCAGGTATTCTTACTACTTGCCTGGCAGCAGATCTGAAAAGGCTAACGCTGGAAAATCTCTATTGAGTCCAAGCTGGAAGCTTCTCAGTATGCCCTGTGATACTTCTGCATAAGTCTGAGACTGATTGCATCAAAAAAACATAACTTTTAGAAGAAATAAGAAACTTGTTACTTGAATTACAAATATATTATGCATCCTGAAAATTATGCTTTGCATGCAATCACACTTTTATCAGCCACAAGGACAGACACGTCCTTTCTGCTGCTCAAGCCAGAAAAAACTTGATTTCCATCTAATGCTGCTTACCCTTTTAAGTGAAGTTTTAACCATCCTATATACACTATTGACTAGAGTACAAAAGAGTAATGATTACATACATATGCACCAACCTTCTAACGCTGAACAGCTACAAAAGGTAAAGTCTTTTATGTTTGTGGCTCACCAGTGGCAAGTGCTCCATTAATCTGGGACTAATGGGACATTTTCATCACAGAAACATTTCATAATCCTCTATATTTTATTTCAGGTTAATAAGATTAATATTAATCACCATGAAGAAAATGAAACTGGTGAAATATAATTCAATTTAAATCTTTATTTTCATTCACATGGTCTTTGGGGCTTTCTGTCTTAATAACTTCACTTCTAAAAACCAAGTCGGGACATTCTCAAAATATTTCACATGATATGTACTAAAACCTCCTGACAGTAGTTCTCGGCATAGCTCTTTAGTCTGTTAGTTATTCTGACGTTTATGCTATTTAACTACCAAGAGTGCCTTCAAAGAGAGACTGATGTAAATGAGGAGAGGTGGAGAAGCAGAAAGAACTCAGTGTGGTGCATATGAACTAAAAAAAAAAAAAGTGGTGAATTGAGAAAATGTAACATTAAAGAGCATTAAAGTGTAAATCACATCATATGTTATATAAAATCCTCTTAAAGAGTTCACAGAAATTAAAGCATGTGCAAAAGTACAATAACTTAGAGCATTATGATCTGAAGTAAACCGCTACAAAATGGAAAAGGTTCATATTGTTTTTTTGTGACATGAATTTACCATTTTTAATTTTTCAACTACTGGCATGCATGCATATATATATATATATATATATATATATATGCATATATATGTGTATAAAATGAAGGGCTGTCCTTTTGAGCTTTCAAATTCAAACCTCTTTAGCTACAATACCGACAGCTATCTCCAAAAGAGATCACACCTCT
>JAOWBL010004930.1:0-46517 GCA_028564865.1 Zenarchopterus dispar | reverse complement strand
GCATTTGAAAAACAGACATGTAAAAATGTCAAATCTGTAAGACTTTAGCCTGGTTTAAGGAAAGAAAAGTCCACTGAATGCTAAAACCCCCTAATATTACCTCAGTTTTAGCTGTTTTGTTCACTGTGAGCTCAAAAAGGATAAATCCTCATTCTCTCACTTAAAAATGTTCCTCTTTTTTCATAAGCTAGTTGCCAAATGTATATGTCTACTTTATGTTTTAGACCAAACCAATCAAGCTAAGGGCTTTAAAAAAGTAAAAACATCAGTTAAAGTGCATTCAAACAGTTTGAGCTGAAGGACAGAGAGGAATATATCATTTTAGACTCAACATAGAAATATTTATTATGGCCGCAATTTCTCCATTTAAACAACTCATCCAAAAATCAGTTGAGATATTCAACTTAAGAGTTCGTCTTACTGCTCAAAACAATAGAAAGCAAAAAATGACTGTGTGCCAAGAGTAGTTGATACAGATGGGAGGGTTTTCTCTGTGACATCATTAGATTAATAGTTTGCAAACCTTTTTCAGGAAACTGAACACATGCAACACTGAGAAGCATTTAAGAAGCATTTGCAGCAACATTGAGACAGCAGCACAACAGAAACTAATAAAAACCTTTTCTTTTTTCCAGCACCTCAAAATCTCGTTTGGATTTGTCCCAGATGCCGGCTAGAACCCAGAAAACATGCAGGGATGAACAAAGACTTTACATCAAGGCTTGAATTCTATTGTGCAAATGACAAGGTAACTCGCAGACACGCTGATTTTATTAGTCCTCTTTCATCATTTGATGGTCTTTTTGTCTTAACAAACTAGTTTCGAGAGGGTTTGAGACAAACTGAGCTCAGATTTGGTCCCCTCTCACAGCTTTCTGAGCCAAAACTCATGATCTCGTTGGAAGTGCACTTATCAAGAATGTGTCGTTGAATTCTTGACTTAACATTTTCAAACACTAACTAATCTCGTTCTAAAGCTGTGAAATCATCAGACTCCCTCCGCTGGTTTTGTTTGCTGTGCAGCCTCTCTTTTCTCCTCTGTCTGCTCCTGGGATGGAGCCTCCGTCTGTGAGTCACCACAGTCTGGATCGGAGCGAGGCGGTTGGCCCGGCTCGCCGGCAGGGGCAGTGTTCCTCTCGCGCTCGTCCACATGTGAGCAAGTTTGGAATGTCACGGGCTCGGAGAAGCGGCAAGGTGCGCCCTGCTGCTCTGTTTGGCGGTGGAGGCCGGGGTTGATCTCGGACTCGAACGCGGACTCCACGGAGGGGAGCAGGGGGGCGATGTTTGTGTTCTCGCTCAGGAAAGCGGGAGAGTCACCCACGGAGGTGTCTGTGTGGAAATGCTGCAGGGGGGGCGTGTTGTGGAAGGGGCTGGTGAGGCTCACAAGTGGGTTGTTGGAGTAACTTAACACAGAGGGAAGTGGGACAGAGTAGGCCGGAGGGCTCAGTCCGTCTAATGAAGAGTCCCAGTCTTCCTCGTCTTCCTCCTCTTCCTCTTCATCATCATCATCTTCATCATCCTCATCGTCTTCCCCCTCCTCCGGGTCGAATGTTTCCAAGCTGTGTGTGCTGCAGTCCGAAAGCCCACTGCAAATACTGCTGCCGTCCTCATCATAAGCTTCATCATCATCATAGTCTTCTTCTTCCTCCTCCTCGTCCTCTTCCTCCTCTTCCTCCTCTGCATCTAGATGGGAATCTGTGTCGCCTGTGTTCTGGAGGTGCATGATAGGATTGGGCAGCGAGCCGCTCATCAGTGGGGACTGCAGGTTCGGCTGCTGCTGCTGCTGGATCAAGGTGGAGTCGCCATGGAAACCGTTACCATTGGTTACAAGCTGCTGCTGCTGCTCTGGCTGCTGATGCTGACACTGCTCCTCGTGGCTGTTTTCCAGCTCGAGCTTCATGATGGTGTGCAAAAAGTGCGTACGCACCCGGACCGGGTTGAATTCCAGGCGTCCCGTGCTGTTACTGCAGCCTTCTTTGGTGCAGCCACAAGGGAAGGACATGCGGTCCACCTGAGGGCAAAAACCATAATTACAAGTGTGGAGCTGTAGGAGTATCTCAAATAAACAGAGCTGCCAATCAGAGCGAGTCATGCATGAAGAGAAACTGCAGAATCTGCTGTGGGTGTTATTAATATTCTTACACGGTTAAATGTAGCAGAAGAGCAAGAAACCAAATCCCTGAACGTCAGCCACCATTTTGGCTCCGAACCTTCATCAGAAATTGAATAATCTATGAAGTTATAAAAGGCTGACTTTCTGAGTTTCTAAAAAAAAACCTAATTAAGTGGTATAGAAGGTGGGAAGATAGATAAAAGTAAAGAAATCAAGTACAGACTTGAAGCCCCTGAAAATGACGAATTTGCCTTTTTTCTTAAGACAAACATCAAATTTAAAATTATGTCAATTTTCAAAGTCAACAATATTTACCAGCCTTTAGGGTATATTAAAGAGGATGGAGCAATTTTTGAATGTTTTTTGGGAGAATGTTTAGGATACTGTCGTTGATAAAACATTAATCCATGTTCCTGAATGAGAACAAAAGTCGGTGTCAAGATTAGCTTTTCAAGCTATCATTAAAACAACGTTTCAATGATAGCTTGAAAGTCTATTTACTAGATTTGAGTTCCTGGCTTATATTTACTAGATTTGAGTTCCTGGCTAGCTACATGCTGTCTAAACACAACTTTCTTGTGTTTGTTTAACTTTAATTTAACTGCATTTGCTCTTGTTTTAACATTAAAATATCTTGATTGGATGTAGACCTGGAGCTCCAGTTTTCCAGTTTACCCTAGTCAATTCCCATGTAGTTCTAATAATGGAAAGTTCCCAGTGCCAGAAGGTTCCCAGGGCCCAGTTGGGGGAGTGCTGTTAGCCTGCAAACATTTTTAGGTAAGTGCTAAAATAACATCCACATGATGAAGGTTTTACAATTAGAACATTTCATCTCATGTTCTCTCGGATTACCCAGCAGTCTTTGTTATGCCTGTTTGCGAAAGGAAGCATTTAGTATTTTTCTGTAAGTGTAGATATGTTAGGACTAATTGTGAACTTTTCTGATTAGTAACGAAAAAGAGAAACTTCTGTGATGCTCCTTTGGAAGCTCTTGTCTGTCTTAAAGAAATATATAAATGTGTCCTTTTGGTAGTAAAGAAACGGAACTTCCAAGAGTTCTAAATGTGACTTTCCCATCCAGAGACAGACGTTAACAACACTGTAGTATTATAGATGGGCCTCACCACGGTTCCATTTACCTGGCACTTAATGCCAGCCAGGCTGCAAGCACAGGTCTCCGGGTCACATATCCCCTGGCAGCGACAGCCGCAGTCCTCTCGGGACATTCGGAGGGCACGCAGTTCGTGTTTCTCCTCCACATCGATGCGTCGAACCCCGGAGGCACGGAGGAGAGCGCGACGCCTCCTGGTGGTCAGAGGCTGGAGGAAGAAGTAATCGTCCACTTCGGTGTTGTCCACGTCCAGGTCGTCTTCGGAAATGTCATCGAGCGTTAGAGTGTCTGCCTCTGTGGATGACACTGTGCCGTTCTTAGTCAGCTGGAAAAGACAGAGAATGTGAATGGGATTAAGGCTGGACCACGGATGGCCACTTACATAGGAAATTTGAAAAACACGTCATGTGGAACACTAAGCGCAGCTTTCCGTAGGAATTATGAGGGTATGACCTTCATTAACTAAATATCAGCAGGTGTGATCAACTCTGTAGATGTTTTGCCATTTTTGGAGTCTGGAGCATGAATCTTTGTTTTAACACAATGTAAACCAGGAAAGACATCAGTAATAATGTTAGAGAAAAAAACCCCAAGAGATCCCTCTTATACTCTACAGTCGTCTGTATAGAGTCACATGTGTAGGATGTTAAATACGGAAGTTTAGGACAAGACAGTTAGAAAAAAAGAATAAAGGTATGGGTTGTGTGTTTTCTTTTTTTAAAGAAGTATACAAAAGTCGTAGTACACCATAGCATGTCTTAGGTTTAAAAGGTCCTCCTGAACAATCAAGAGGATCTGTAACTTTTACAGAAAAGACCAGTGTAGATGGTGAGCCATGATCCACAGTACCGTGTAGGAAAAAACAATGTTTTTATCACAAACTGCATGTCAAGCACGGTGGTGGAAGGGTGATTATTTGGCCTAGTTTTACAGACACAGGTCCTAAGCAAGCTTGCAGACATGGAGACGACAGTGAACTCCTCAGTAAACCAAACTACCCCCGAGTTAAACATATCCAGCAGTTAAACCTTGATACTGATACTATGTAGGAGGACAATGAATGACTAAAGAGTCTTGACATGACTGGACAGCTGTGGTGAGACTCTCGACGTCGTGTATGGATGTATACTCTGCAAACAAACTGAGGGGTTCTACTGACTTTGAGTTTGATGGCATTGAGTTTCTCCTTCTTGAGATGTTCCTTTAGCATGTTTCGATGGCTCCGCTTCTGCTCCAAGGCAAACTCTCGGAGGGTGAAGAGCTTCACCCCGCTGTGATGCGGCGACATCCCCAGGGTGCTGCCGCCCTGAGTGGGCACGCTGGTGAAGCCCTGGCGCCGGGTGAAATAGTAGACCGTCACGTTCTCAAAGTGCACATTGCGGCCCCTCAGTCGCTTTGACTGCTGCTGCAGAGAGGCTGAGATGGAGACAGAGACGTGGGGAAGACATTAGAACAGAAAGAGAAATGTTTTCTTTAAATAAATCATCTCCTTGTGTTACTTGGAGTAGGACAGAGCCCCTCGAAGGTGTTCAGAATACACCTCTAGAATATGGTATGACAGTAAATATCAGACCTGACGACCATTCAGTTATTGACCCTCTAGAATGCTACACAGAAGCATGCCATCAGTAGAAAAATAACATTTATTTTGACATTTTTATGAGAAAATGCTGACTGGGTGATAATCATTAATGATAGTTGTCCCACAATAGATCTCTGTGGAACACCACAGGTGAGAGGTTGGTCTAAACCAACTGACTTGGTATGTCATAGCAACTAAGATCCAAACCAGCTGAGAGACATCTCTTTTCTCTTCCTGTAATCGTTTCTTTAAAGTAAAAATAAAGATAAATAAGATTAAAACTAAAGTGGGACAGGAACAAGACTTCTTCTTGGGAAAACCGGGTCTTACAGTCCAGAATTCCAGAGGGGACGGAGTGGTTGAGACTATCACTGCTATTGCCGCTGTCGCTGCAGGAAACCTCATCGTCATCAGAGCCCTGAAGGGACAGATAAGGGGAGGGGCCCTCATCAAGCTTCCTCTTCAGGATCCCACTCATCATGTGGCTCCTCCCACTGGTCACACCTGCACAACAGACACATTTGAAATTCATGAGGAGCCACACTTTGCTTGTAATTTGTACACCCCTCCTACTACTCTAATCAACTTCTTAATTGTAATATACTCCTAACTTACTCACATAAATTTGATTTTGTAGCTGGGATCAATAGTTTGGCATAAACATAGAGTCTATAGTTATTAACTTAGCGACATGGTGCGTGTGAGTGTGTATCATTTCGAGTATCCACTCGAAAACAGAATTTTCATAATTTATCTTTATTGAATTTACAAACTACTGAAGTAAAGCTAACAGTTTGGTGTATGACATCATCATTTTTATGAAAAGAGCATTTGGGTTGAGTGGGCGAGAACACAAGGGTGTAATCCCAAGATTGTGTTTGACTCTAGGATCTGTTTTCAATAAAGAGACTTTCAGAGCACAGAAGAGGCCCGAGAAAAAGCTGAAAAGATAAAAGATGTGTTTTGATGTGGATTTATTCTCATCAATATAGCTTAAAATGGACGCAGTTGTTCAAACTTTAAGACTGAAGACGACTAATTGTTCTTGTTTTGTGGTTAACAAGATTAAACCCTTTAAGGCTTGCCATCTAAAATAATACACAGAAAATACAAATTTTTTAAGTTGAAGTGTTTTATATTGAAATTTAAAGAAACATTTTGTCTTTACCAGTTTTGTATGTAATATTTGTTGTATCTGTGAATCCATTGGGTGATTTTGTTTACTTATTTGTTTTATTTACGATTTGGATTTTTATTTCTACATTGTATATATAATTCTTATTTTTGATTGTTTTTGATAATGGGGTGGTGCAGAGGTGCAACAGCTAATGTCTGGCTGGCAAACTTAATGAAGCATTTGACACTTTAAGTAGTTTTAGAGAAATAATCGATTATTATTAGGATGGGCCATTTAATGTGAATAATAGGGTCATAATTCATTAAAATTCAGTCATTTATTCGACTTAGAAGATTTTTTGAGTTTTCATTTGGACATAAGTTTAAGATTTAGTTAAACAATATTAAGTCAAGCCCCTTTCCAAAGTTTGATTGTTATTCTGATCAATTATACTTTGTATAAAAAGAAAACGTTCACTTATTCAATCAGAAAACATTTGCTCCTTTTCTTATGTCAGAATTTCAGGCTTTAAATCAGAATTTCCTAAAGTGAGCATGTTTGTGGACAACTTAAATAATCACTAACATCAGCGGTGATATTACTTTTCTTTCCAGTTACAGTTAAAAAGCTCATGAACAAAACAAAGTTGCAGAAAATATTTCATGTTATGTTTAATAATATATCATACATGGTTGTTTCTTATTTTATTGCCAGAACCTGCTGAATGCACCAAAACATGCCTCAGGTAAAACTGTGAGACACCTTGGAGTTATTTTTGATCAGGATTTGTCGTTTAAAGAGGTTATTAATCAGTTTGTAAGAAAGCCTTTTTTTATCTCCGTAATATCACAAAGATTAGTAGCATCCTCTCCCAGAGTGATGCTGAAAAACTAATTGAGTGTGTCACTTCTAGACTAGGTTACTGTAATGTATTAATATCAGCAGGATCTCCAAGTACTTCTCTGAATATCCTCCAGCTGATCCAAAATGCAGCAGCTTGAATGCTGACAAGAATCAGCAGGAGAGATCATGTCTCTCCTCTGTTAGATTCCCTCTATTGGCTCCCCTTAAAATTTACAATCCAATTCAAAATTCTGTTACTTGTGTATAAAGTCCTAAACAGCCAAACTCCTGGTTATCTACAAGACCTGATAGCTCCTCATGTTCCTAACAGAGCTTTCCACTAGTTCAGGTTTACTTGTAGTTCCTAGAAGAATGGCGGATTTGGAGGATGAGTCTTTTGCTATCAGGAACCGTTACTATGGAAACAACTTCCAGTTTGGGTTAAGGAGGCTGACACCACTTCCACCTTTAAAACCAAACTTAAAATGTTTGTGTTTAGTAGAATCTATAGTTGGCGTAAACTTTAGTGTGTTAGTGCCAGTAGTCGTAGCTGCAGCTTGTCAAAGATCTGCTGCTGTAGACCTACGCTGCAGGAGGACACCAACATGATCTGCTGACTGGTGCCCCTCACCCTTCTTCCCTCCTCTTCTTCTCTTTCTTTTCTTCTGCTCAATCCACAGTTATTAATTCAAAGTATCTCATCAGGATATTTATGTCCATTGTTCTTTAGTTGCTGTGCTGCTCTAACTTCTCTTTTTCTCTTCTCTAGATGTTTGCAGGCCAGAACTTCCAGAGCTCCCAGAGCTTCATCCTGACCTGCAGTCCCACCCTTTGACCACCTCAGTGTCTGCTGTCTACACCTGTTTATACAGTCATCTCTGTAGAACACCAACCAACCAGGTATCAGTCATATGTACATAGACCTCTTACTTCTTCAGCTAACTGATAATGAATACTAATATTTTGTGTCTTATGTACAATTAACAATATATCTGTGCCTCTCCTGTCTCTGTTCGTCATCCTGTCTGTGATGTCACAGAGGGCAGAATTTCCCTGCATGTTCATGTTCTCCAGGCAGTGCCCATCCATGAAGGCAAGAACTTTAAAATGAAAAGTTTTTGCAGCAACCATCAAGGATGTTTTCCTCTCTCGTGGATCTTCTCACTAAGTAATTTGTTTTTGTTGTGAAGATGCAGTAAAAGTAATACATTTTAGTTTGGAAGAAAAGTTGACGACTCAGTGAAAATGATTTTTTTTCTTGAAAAAAATGGAGCAAATATACACCGTATTTGCTTTTTCGCAACTCCTCATGTCAAGGTTCTTTTATGAACGAGGTGAACCACTCCACTGGAACTACAACTGCAAGTCAGCGTTCTTCCAGCACCAGGAGCTCGTGGGTCTGAACCCCAAGTGGTGAGGAAACTGTTTTATGTCACCAGTATGTTTGCAAACATCTCATTTATAACTGAATATAAAATGTTTTGTGATGTTGGCTCCGTTGAGAGGTAAGTCCACACAGCCCTGTGATCTTTCTCCATAACTACATTTGTAATTAGAAGAATCAGTTAAACTTACTGAAAGAGGATTACATCATCTGCAGCAGAGCTGGCTGCTGGTCCAAGGTTGCCATCTCTGACGGGCTTTGTCTGTCCTTTTATACAACCTACTGCTACACACTTCTTCTTCTGGACAAGGTCTTCTGGAACCATCATTTACCTATAAGATGGTTGATTTCTGCTCACATTCTGGCTCAAAATCTACTTCCCTGTGTTTTAGGGAAAGGAATCAACATATCCATGAAGATGTGTGGCAGAAGAACCCTGAAACCAGTTTTATGTAAGACAGTCTGCTCCCATCCAGGAAGGGTTCCTGTGCTGCATCCCCATTCCTCTTTCATCTAAACATTCCTAGTTGAGCACTGATGACTGGTTTCATACCAGGTAACAACTTGCACATACACACATGCATGCATGCATGCGCAGCCTCCCACTCCCCTGACATGTCCTCATCCCAAACACTGGCATGGGAATCCTTGCTGGCAAATGTAAGTCAGCACCGCCGTGTGACGTAATTAAACCTCTCAGCGGCTCGGCCGTGGCGCTGAATGCATTAACAGCTCTCTGTGGGTCTGTCTCATCACCACTGACCTGTTTCCTCGGCTTGCTTCTGGTTTCCAGGAGGACTTCTCTGCTCTCCTCTCTGCATCCCCCGGCGTTCAGCAGCAGCAGCAGCAGCACAACATCTCCATGTGTCGTGATGATGCAGTTTGCGCTTCCATGATGCCTGCTCTGTCCCTGTCTCGTATCGGCAGCCTTTTGGCACCGCTTTGCAGCACAGAGCACCTCTGCCTCCGTCTCCGTCTTATGTGTTGTCCTTCTGCACCCTCATTCTCTGCTCGCACCGCCAGCTCTCTCACTGTCTGACTCTCTCCTGCTCTCTGCAACCCCCCCTTCCTCTCCCTCTCTGACAAAGACTTGTTAGCTCCGCGCTGCTGCCGGCGAGAAGCACTCGAGCTTGACTGAGGTGAAGCAAGCCCTGCAAGATCAGGGGAAAGAAGGGGAGGCTTGGAGGATTTGGCTGAACGTGTTTGTGGAAGTGTGTTTCTTTTCTGCAGTCCGAGGAAGAATTGTTGATTTGAAAAATAGGAATCACATTTAAGTTTCCCGACCTTATTAGTTCAAGATGAGACTTTCCGCCTGCCTCAGTGAATACTTCAACATAGGTGTTCAGACTGCAAACATAATGTGCTTTTTTGGGTTTTGGTTTCCCTCTTTTTGAGTCTGTAGGGCTTATTTGAATTTAAGCTAAAGGAAAAGACAGATCAGAGGCAACAGAAGGGCACAAAGATAAAAAAAAGGAAAGGAAAAGGGTTATTTTAGTCTTCCTTTGCAGCCACGGGGTGAAGGATCACTAATGAAAAATGACCTCTGCTGCCACAAACATTTGGGATATTAAAACAGATCAATACTTCACTCTTCTTTTCCATTTCTGTTTTATCATATTCAATTTATATATACTTGATACTAAACTATATGTTTTTTTACAAGAACTAACAAAATGTAGAAATGTACATGAACAAATCTACCACTCATGCTTCAGCAGTAATTACGACTATAAGGAGCAGGAAATGTGAGCAGCTCCACTAAATACAGAAGTTTTGGCACATACCTTGTCTGGATTATTCAAGGTGTGTGTTTCTGTAACAAAGAAAGAACGAAAGGCGTCATAAATGACAATAGAGAGGAAATTATTGCTGCCCATCAGCCTCGGAAGGGTTAAAAGACCATTTCCAGACAATATGGACTCCATCACTCTCTTATTGAAAATATTTTTCCCAAACAGAGATAACCATGTAAAGGAAGCTCCCAGCAACTTTAGCACTCATTCAGTTTACACAGATTAGAAATCTTGTGTTTGCTATTTTTGATCACTAACTCCCTGAGTCAGGAGTTTCTCATTTCCGTCCCGGTTGTCTTCCTTAGATGCAGTATCCTTTTCTCAAGTGTCTAGCCTGGAAATCTAGATGTACTGCCAGCAAATTTCAGCTTGCTTTGAGGTATCTGTTGGAGCTCATTAACTATGCACAAGTCATGGGGAGCCAATCGAATTAGTCTGTCCTAGTGGTCAGGATTAACCCAATGGTGACAGAGCTGTAACATGATCTGGACACAAACAGTGTTGATGCTGCAGCCGATGATTGACAGCAGTTTGAATCAACAGTTGCAGATTTGGACTTTTTCTCTTCTACACAGCACACTCCCTCGTTGACTGGCTTCCCTCGCTCTGGCTACGTCACCTTGTTTGTTAATCTGATTGGTCGTAGCGCAAATCAACTGCATGTAAGGAACCATTAGTGGGTGGCTCCCTGTGGATCGTTTTCAGACCCCACATCTTTCTAGACGTGACTCTGATCTATCAGGATGTCGGGCTCCCTCTCTGGAATTAAACCCTGATTGGCTGAACTCTGATTGAACCTCAGTTTTACAACTTATCATGAGGTGTAGAAGTAGACCTCATGTACGCCTCAGTATAGCATGCATTGCTTTTCTTTATTCATTTAAGTTTTTATTTATCTAATTTTAAGACCTTGTAAGATGGTCTTTATCCTCATATGTAAAAAAGGGTGCGCTTTCTCTTTTATGTAACAACTGAACGTCCTTGACTATAAAGGCAAATCATACATCGGAATAAATATTGATTAACTTCCAGGAATGAATGTAAAAATACATTTAAGCACAATAGAAACTATGAAATGATGATATCTTGGAATAATACATGATCTGTTTTTTTTTTTAGTTCCCTGCTCGAAATTGCCCCATTTTCTTCTGCCGAGGAGTAAGTGGAAATGTGCAGGAGAGACGGAGCGAGCCGTGCAATCAGCTTCCATGGCAACAAGCCATGAAGAGGAGGGAGGGTGAGGGTACAGGAGGAGGACGAGGAGGCTGCTAGGGGGGCTGTGGGGAGGTGGGGGCGGGGATGCGGCTCAAGAATGAGGAAAGGCTGGAAGAGTTCCGGTTTGTCACAAGGAGAGGAGGAACGCGTTGAGAGTGGGCTCAGAAGTCCCAGCAATGATTATAACGGATTATATCCATGAGATACAGGGCTTAAACTAGGATTTTATGTGTGTGTGTGTGTCTGTGTGTGGGTGTCGGGGGGTGATCCAGTGGGAGGCAGCATGGAGCTGCTGGCTAGTGCTTTTTTTCATTAGTTACTATTAAATCCCATTAATAGCCATCATGTGTCCATGGAGTGGTTTACTCAATCCCTTAAGAGTTTATGAAAAACCACCTTCGTTATGGAATCATTTTATACATCTGAACTTTGTTTTCAGTGGTATCAGCAACTGAACTCTGTTATTGCACCAAATTTCTTTGTCCTGACCCTCCATCTCGCTGCTGCTCACTCCCTCTTCCATGTCTGAGTCACAGTGCAGACTCCTAGACAGAACCTGGACTGAAGGACAAACTCAGGCTGCAGACTTGGTACAGAGATTTAAAAAAAAAAAGACTATTCAGAGGGATGGGTGTGTTATACATAGCCATCACAATCAAAGTTTAAGGGGAGGGGCTTAGTTTTTTACATATCTATCTATCTGTCCATCCGTCCATATCCATCTCACTCTCTCTCTCTTTTTATACATACATATATATATATATATATATATATATATATATATATATATATATTAGAGAGAGAGAGACTACTGGTGCAGTATCACTGTGAATAAATGATTTGATTTGGTTTTCTATTCCCTTAACTCAATTATAATCATCCATAATTAAGTATCTTAAATTTTCATTTTTCCACTATCCAGCTGTTTAAGATGTCGCTGCCCCATCCCCACCCCCCTCTCTCTTGCTGACACACAAACATGTGTTTGCTGTGTTTCCTTCAGTTTTTATATTTTAAAGAACTGTGAGGTAAAGTCGTGTAGGTGTATTTATTATATACATTTCCAGGCCTTAGAGATGACAAACGGACGATGAAGAAGCAATCATCAGATGTTACAACCTGAAGCACTGATGTTCCACCTAGTTAGAGAATTAAACAGCAATGTTAAATTTTATATGTTTATGTGAAGGGAGGAGTGTTACATGGACATACATTTATGTTTATAAATCATCTAGATTTTTCTGACTGTTGTCATGATCTTGGGATTTTGAGCCTTACCCAGTTCTGTGTTTCTGATCTTGGTTTACTACTCTTTTGCTTTTTGACTCCTGTTTTGTGTTTAGTTCCTGTTTTAATCTGAAGTTTTCCTGCTGTGTCACTTCCTCTTCTGGTCTGCTCTGTCATGATTAGCTCCACTTACTTCTCCTTCCCTTCCCAGTTAGTCTGTTGTGCTTCCTGTGTTTTTTCTTCTGTTTTCTCTTGCTCTTCTTTTGTGTCTTTTTATGCTGTATTAGAGTTTATGACTGCCCTTCTTTGGCAGCGTTCTTCAGTTTTCCATCAACCTGAAACAGCATTATTAATACTACTAATATTTCCCACCTATTGGTTTCCTACATTTGGTGTCCTCAGGTTCAAAATTTAGATTTCAGAGCAAGATTCAACATTGAATCCTCCAAACATTTATGCATCTATTTATTATCTGTAACTGATTCACTCCTATGCAGGATTGGAGGATCTGCCGGATCACATCCTAGCTGCCAACCCATGAAAGTGCATTCTGTATAGATACCAGGTCCACACCTGACATCTATGTCCTTAACAAAATATGATTATTAGTGTTATTTTTCCAAATGAAGTATATGAACCTTCTGTGTAAATATTGTACGTTGTAGTTGCAGGAACTGTACACTAGGGGGCGGACTTGACAAAGAAAACGGATCCCAGGCTTGTCCTCATCAACAGGGCCCTTGTGGTATGTATGCAAGAAAAAAGGAAAGTCTTTCACATTTTAAGCTTGGAAATGATATAATTATTATATTGAAAGTCTGTGGTAAATGTAGAAATAGTATAAAAATAAGATAAAGAATTTACTGAGAGCCTAGGCCCCTCCAAAAGCGCTTCGAAAAGACTTCACAAAGCTTTCTATTTCTATAAGATTGTGCTGACCATCTTTCTGTAAAAGTCATATTAAGTGGGATTATACAGCCTAAATGATTCTGCTTCATAGTCAACTGAAAGCCAGAGGAAAACACTGCAGCCAGCTGTGATAAATGTGACAAAGACTCATTTTTATCCCAAGAAAGGGAAGATGAGGAGGCTGAGAGCTGGTCAGGGTAGCAGATGGCATCTCCGTCTGTCTGGTTTGTTTAAAAAGCACCGCAGGCGAAGCCCCGAGATACACGGGACTGCTCCACGGCCTGCTATGATCTCAGAGCTTCCACTAATGAGTCGCGCTCTGAAGCCATCGCTGCTAAATATTTGGTCTCAACTCAGAGTCGCGACACATTTCCAAGTAACTGATCCCAACAATCATTCCTGGAAATAACAGACTCAAAGAGTCAAATGAATTAGAAAAAAGGAATGAAACTTGAGGCTGTTGTTAGTCAAACATATTAGTTGCAAATAGGAAAAAGCTGGACAAAGCTTGGCTCAATAAACAGCTCAGATTAGCACAGTTCCAAACATGCAGTTCTGTTCCTGATCAGGAGCCTGTAAATGACACATCTTGTTCCAACATGGATGTTTTGTGTTCAGACATGTTAATTTGTCCATTTCAAACGCTGCGGTTGCGCTCTTTGTCTTAGATTAAGAAAAGGCAATTTAATCAAGCTTTGATAAATAAATTACTGTTGCAGGACTTCAAGTCTTCAGTTTTGGATTTGTCAGGAAATAAACCAGGTTGTTTCCTGGGAAATGAAGGGTGTATACTCTAACCAGGGCTGGGTTTTGGTTCTAAACTGTTTGAATGAACCATTTGTCCAGAAATGATCTTTTTGAAGAGTTTCAGGCAGGACTTACGTCACATCATATCCTTCTTATCTCTGTGAAGTACCCTTTGATGACATTTGTCATAAGTTGGAACAAAACATAATAAACTGAATGTTTGGGAACGTTTGGCCTCAGTTCCCATCGGCCCAAACATCCCATGGGATCAAGCAGGTAGAAACTTCATTTCTTTAACTTTTACTGATCATTATTCTGTTTCATCTTTTATTTACCTCTCTAATTGACCAACAATAATTCAGCTTGTTTTTGACTTGAAGTTGGAGGAAAGGAAGCATTTCCAGATTGTTGAGTGTTTGTGAAAACAGGCGTTGGGATCCCTGTGGATGTGTTGGTGGAGTGAAGAGAGGATCTCAAGGGCATCTTTATCCCACGATCTCTGTGTGAAAGTGGCTAATAAGACTTCCCAAAGTCATAAATCAAGAAAAGTAGAACCAGCAGTTGATAAATAGCTTTTTAAACCCACGTAGAGCCTGTTTAGCATGTTGTTTTGACAAATCGCCACTCAAATATGCGTTACTGGAAAATAATGTTACGTGAAGTTTTAATTTTGGTCTAACTTTGCTGAAGCTTCACTCGCAAACATCTCGTTCCTCTAGAACTTATTGTTGGTGATAAAAGCAAGTTTCAGACAGATTAAAGCTTGATTTTTCTGGTATTCTTTATTATGTTGGATGATGGCATAGACCTCAGAGTTGATCTGAACTGGAGCCAGTTTTCCAAGATCAGAACCTTCTGAGTGGCTCCTGTTATGGGGAACACATATAAATGAAGATTTTCTAACTATTCAAGGCATTAATTAAACCGTTGCTAACTTAGTTGACATTTACAGTTTCAACCTGGTATGCAGTCTTTTTTTTTCCTGCATTTTTTGCTTACACTTCGTCCAAGAATTAAAGCAAATATTTTCAACAAAATGAGACATATATTTCATGCTGCACTCTAGTTTATTAGTATTTACCCTCATTTTAGAGGCATACATTCAGAAAATCTCGGAAATACAGATAAAAATAAAACGTTAGCTTAGTTTGCAACTTCCGAATCAACTGATGGCAAAACCGAAGAGGGAAATCAAAAGCTTCAAATCGGAAGTCAGCCTCAGCTTTTTTGTGTATTTCCAGGATTCTGATATTTGACTGTGAATGAGCTGAACCTGTGCACGTTGAGACGCTGCAGTCACGTTGAACTTGAAGCGCAGCCGCAGGTCAAACTCAGCTCGTATCAAGTTAAAGCACAGCTGTTTACCATCCCAAAGAGGAAGTGGTTCCTCTTATACGTGGAAACACTTCCGTGGAAGCAGAGGGAAGAGGTCAGTCAGCATTAAGATGATTTTCTATCAAATAGTTCTGTAAATATGAAAAAAAATATCCAACAGGTCAGTTAAAAGTCAAAATAAAACAAAATATGAAAAATACATTTAAAAACATGTAATCTGGACACAAATATTGTTTACCAGCCCATTTCCAAATCTCCTAAACCCATAAAAGGAGCATTTTAGTGAGGCCGAGTGTAAAGATGGGCAGAGGTTCATCAGTCAGGGACAAACTGTATTAAAACATTGTGGAACAATTTCTGGAAAAAAATCCTTGTAAAGACTTTCCAGAGAGAATCAGGAGGAATCTCTGTGTGCATGGGACAAGTCCATGCTTGATGGCCGTCATGTTCAGGCATTAAAAACAGGCACAATTCTCTTCCTTTATGGTTTAAGAGATTTGCAAATTGTTGCATTCTGCCTTTTATTTACATTTTCCACCACGTGCCAACTTTTTTGGAATCACGGTCGTACATGAATCTGAATGAATGTTGAATTTATCGTGTAAAGATAAAATAAAACTACATTTAGTTCCACCTTAAGTTCCCCAAAAGTCACCAAACCACGAGGAAAGTTAACATCTTTTCCTGACTGGTGGAATACAGAAGGTTTGTTCTAGTTTTATCACCTCACTGTGTCTGGAAAAGCCTTTTGGCTAACTGCACATATTTAAAGGATGTAAACGCAAGCGCTGAAGGAAACCACGGGTGATCATTCTTTTTATGTTTGTCACACGCTTGTTGGCATCAATCTGAGCACTTTTTTAGGAATAGTTTGAAACACTGGAATTATGGGGGAAAATAAATATGCCCGATGACGTGAGGATAAGTAAAATAAGTAGTGTTGGGTTTTCGGTCCCTTTTAAAGCATCCCGGTGTACTTTTGAACGGCTCACTTTCTCACTAAACTGGCTCTGGAGTGGCTCTTACAGTTTCCTCCACCCTTTTGGAAGATGTTGAGAGTTTGTTGCAATCTGCTACTCCGTCAACACATCCTGCTCTCTTGACTTCTGATGAAACTTATCGACACACTTTGAGGAACCGGCTTTCTGAGGCCGAGCCGTGCTGAAGAGCTCATTTCAGCTCCGGCTGAACGGGCATTCATTATACCATCAACAAGAGTGAGTAATGTGCTGCCAGCTGACGTTTTCCTGGCAGGAAGCTGTGTCGGGCCTGGGAAATGTTGATGTATGTTTTCAGTATTTTAGGTCTTTTTCTGGGTTGAGGAATTTCTGGTTCTGGGAGCAGACATCATGTTCAGTTATGTTAAGTGGGAGGATTTAACAACAGCATTTTTCAGTGGAAACATCTTTTTTTTTTTCAAAACTATTTTATACTGCATAAGGATCGTATTTTAAACAGTCCTCTGGACTTTTCTTTTATTTAATTGAGAGAATCACTTCTACCCTGGTAAATTTGTAAAGCCTGAATTTTTGTGTTGTGCCAAAGAGCAGCTGCTCCAGAGCTTCGGCTTTGGGGGGATTTCTGCTCATTTTCATGCCTAATTGCATTCAGCCTCGCACTTCAAACGCCACGGACCCTCCGTGCACGTCGTGTGGGCATGTCTGCTTTCACCGAGCGACAAATCAGCATTCATATTGAAGAAAATCATGAGTGCTTCATTAGTCCTCCTCGGCCTGTTTTCTTTCAGAAATGACAACTTTCTGTGGCTGAAATGAAAGAAAAAGTGGTGAAGATGGGCGTTTAAGCTGTATAATCAGATTTGTTTTTTTGTGAGTGCCTGCTGTAAGGCGAGTGGCCTCGGTGGACACAGGATCCAGTGAAGAGTAACACACATACCTCTGGCCTTGTCTGAATAATGCATCTGCAGCTGAATGGAGCGATCCTGTGTCTCCCCGAGTACTATCGGAGGTATATCTCATGACTGCTCCTTCATTAAGCTGGGATTTGGAATGCTTTACGTCTCCTTTTTCCTTCTCCCAGCGTATCGATGTCGCGCCTGACAACGCGGCCGTTCTTACTCAGTAAGCAGCTAAGCTGCCAGGGTCTTACGGCTTCCTCCGTCATCCGCTCTCGTATCACACCCAAGTGTGACACGGCGAACATCTTCACCCCGTACCCTCTGCTCCCGGCAGCACAGATTAGAGAGCTTCACACTTTGGCCGCCGTGGGCCGGACACAGCTTAAGTGGGAGTCATTTTTGTCCCCTTGCCAAAAGCCATCACAGGAAAATACTCCCCAGGAAGAGCTGGTGTGGCGGGTGAAAAATGAACAATGTAACTCCACGGCGGCTGCGGCACGGATGAGTGAGGCCTTTCCTTGATTTGTTCGGGAATAATACGCCACCCAGCCCAGATGAGGCGTCAAATAAACGATGGGCGAGGCGGAGGCCGTTAGCCTGTTTCCCAGAGGCCTCCTCGGGTTCACATATTTCACACATGAACAGCGGTACCATTTGTAACCGCAATCTGCATTTCTAATAAATGCCGACTCAGCAACATTTTCCTGCCAGTTACTCCCTCGTTCTCCTCGCCGAGAAAAGGATCATTGCACAAATTTACAGAAGTGGAAATGCTTCCTTTTGCCATTTGATGAAAACTATAAAACATAGTAATGAGAAGCGAGAGGGCATAGATTAAGATGAATATGATGATGTTAGAGCCATTTATTGTCTGGCTGCATCCACCAGACCTCTTTTTTAATTTGGGTGTTTAAAGTCACTGCCAGCTCTGAAACTTTGAGGTCACACAAGTCTGAAACGTTGTTTTGGGTCTGAAAAGATATCAATATATAGTGACATCACACAGCTAAAACAGTCATCCAGGAGGGTGGAGTCAAGTGGGTGACTCCACCCCCTAAAGCCTTCTGCTATGAACAGCGCTGTACAGATGTAGTTGAAAACAGAGCTTTTGTTTTGTTTTGTTTTTTATCTTTGTTGTATTTTGGCCAGAGTGTCACAAACATTTTATTAAGACCTCAGTTAATCATTCCAGCTTTTGGGGGGAAAAAAGGTCTCCTCTAACAGGCTTCCATATTTGGATGTGAGGTGTTAACTGAACATTTGGGTTGCAATGAAAATCTCTATTTCTCTTCTTTTTTTTAAAAAAAATAGAGATGTTTGAGAAACATGTATTTATCTTTCAGGAGACCGTTTTTTAAAAAAAGAAAAAAGTTTCTTACTCCATGGGAATTCACGAGAATGGGCTGGAAGTTTTCTAAAACTGCAGCTGAGTCTGTAACACTGAGCTTACATGTAAAAAAAAAAACAAAAAAAAACTTTGAGGATAATCTGTCTCTCTTAATATTCCGGTGTAGACTCTCAGTCATTCAGGTCGTGCTAATCCTCTAAGGCTTGAATCAAAGACAGCTGAGCCTCTTTTTCTTTGTTTTTGAAGGCATTTCACCTTCCATCCAGAAACCTTCCTCTGATGGAAATCAATCTGTTGTTGGATGGAAGGTGAAATGAAGTCCAGCTGTGTTCGACTCCAATCGCTAAAAGTTAGATTAAATACTAAATAAGCTGCATCTCCTCTGCTTTCTGCCAGCTTCGTGCTATCACAAGAATCTAGGCTGCAATTAAACTCACTTCTTATTTATTTCTGTTCACTTGTGCAGCATCAGTTGTAAATCTTTATTTCTTTAGTCGTTCTTATAATTCAGTTCTTTAGCTTTAGGCTTCTATCTGTGTGTCATTGCGTTAGTGCTTTCTTAAGCTTATTTTTAAATGTGATTTTGCAGAGCGGTGCCACATAACAGCGTTTGACTCCAAACTGGAATATCTCCAGAATTCCTCAGTTTAACTTCCCATGGAAAGTTTGTGGAAAGCGTCTGGAAATGTTCTGCCCTTTTGCAGCCCAACATTAAACGATTGTGTCAGTGATGAAGCTGAGCTGCAACCTCAAATATAATGACTGGAATCATAACGTCTGCTCGTTAATGGAAAAATAAATCATCTTAGCACAGTCCTTTGTGTTCAGACTACAAGACTGCAGCTGAGAATCTTTGCATATCTGCGAGACATAAAACTTCATCTTAACGACGTTTGTCTGCCAAAAATATTGACGATATCACAGTAACAGTCTGGCGCCGAAGCAGATTGGCTTCTTCCCGAGCTGTGCGCGGAAGAAAAAACAAACTGCTGTCGGAATATGTTGGCTGGAAAAGCAGGAATGATGAGGATGCGCCGTTGAGTCCTCTCACACCAAAACAAACACACAACTAACCAGCTGAATCAGTTTCATCACTTCTATCTGTGTTTTACATGCAAATTCATACAGTTGTAGCAGAAACCGGTGGAGTAAAGTGTGACAAAGTCCAATTATAGAAATAGGAAAGCTGTGAAGCATCTTTTGTTAAATATGGTTTTAGAGATGTTGAAGTTAAAAGAAGCTGTTTTTTTCCCTGATTTCTCCCCAGGCAGCCACCCTCCCTTTCTCCGTCCTGCTCTGTCGTCACTTCTTTGGCATATCTCAATTTGCTTTCCTAAGCCCACATGTGAGTTTACACAGGCGCATGAGTAATGACAGGGCAGAGGAGAGAGGAAAAAGAGAGGAAACAGAGAGGAAAAAGCCCTCGCCTGGGAACTTTTTCCTCTGCAGCCTCTTGTCCCCGAACAACCCGGAGAGCTGCTCAGCTAGAAAGATCGGCCCTCTCTTCCTGATCCCCCTTTCACAATAGACTTCCCCTCCGAGCAATCAGTCTGAAGGGAAAAGTGTGTGGGGGTGTAGAGTTTCTCCACAACAATGGAAATTCAATCAGGAAATGGAGAGGAGGTGGCGAGCGTGACCTCGCGCGGTGTCTCCAGCGCTCCCTCCAGGCTGCAGGTGGCGGCTTCAGATGATCCGGCGCCCAGAGAGGAGCCGCCGGCTGCAAGCAGGATTGAGAAGTTTGACATCCCACTTCATCATCTGAGGAAGATGTTTGAGAGGCCCGCTGCCACGAGCGCCGTGAGTACCGCCTGTTTGCATCTTATTTAGGATTTAAAACTCCACTTTTCTCCAGGTAAATTGGGTCATGGGAGCTGGGTGTGTGAGTGCTATGAGGGAGGTCCATGCAACATGTTCTTCAGCAAACTGAAGAGCTGTGAGGCCTCGTTAGAAGTAAAAGGTCAAGGCTGTGAGCTTGTGCTGAAGCCAGCAGATAGGGTTTAGGAGGAATGAAAGTTTACACCACGCTAGGCAGATTCCATGAAATCGTGATAGTCTGAACTAGTGTCTTATATGTAAATACGAGGAAAAGACAGATGTTACTTTTATCTCCGTTTATGTGGACGCTATTCAAGAAAAATGTGGTATTTTTCCACTGTTTTGTTCTGAAAGCTGCTTGAAGGACATAAAGTGGCCTTCTTTTCTTTCCCTGGCTTTGTTTTTCCATCCCAGCTGGCTTCTCCGAAAGGAAAATCTAAGTCTGTTGGAATCGAAGCATTCCATTAAAAGGCAACTTTTCCCTTACCGAATGTCTTAAGACCACGAAAGAGGCCCATACGACCTACTTTTTTTATCTCCTAACATGGTTATAACATCGAATCGAGCTCTTTTAAACCTTTCAAGGACTGTGAGCTCAGCGAAGGTGTGTGGGAACCTCCCAGCACTCCCGAAACTCCTAAAATATAAGCCAGCGTTATCCACAGCGGCCAGTGAATTGTGGGGAACGTTGTGGCTGAGGCTGGAAGTGTCTGGCCGTGCCAGCTGGTGGCAGACATAGACAGAGCTGCGGACATTCGACACCCTGTTATTTAAGGCCTATTTCAGGGGGCTTTATGGTTAAGCAGGACTTCAAAAATAAATCTGTAATTGCTATGTCAGCTGCTCCGGGAAGCTGCGGGAAGATTCTGTGTCAGAGCAGCAGATCCCCGGTGGAGAGAGGTGGGGTTCAGTCCCAAGCACATCTGGCTGCCATCATGAACGTTTGTATTAATTATTTAGTCTAATGAGGGATGTCACAGGAGCCACAGTTAAGAGGTTGTGTCTTCTGATGTTTCCTTTTGCTGTCCGGACCAGTTTGGTTTAAGCTGATGGAAGTCATTTTCCCGTCAGACGTGTGTTTGAGCCGCAGTAGAAGTGAGCCACAACAGGCTGAGGAGATAAGAGCGCCGTTTTGGCTTTTTTCAGGCTCCGTTGAAACTTTGGTAAATCCAGGAACAAAGAGTCCACTTTGTTGACAAATGAAAAAAATCCTTGTAATTTTTTTTAAAAAAGGGAATATGATGGTGTCTGATCTCACTGATGGGAATGCCTCAGGAATTGTGTTAAAACTATCAAGAATACACAAGTGCCACTAAAAACCTTACTGTGAATGAAAATAAAAGCTTGTCTGGAGGAGGTGTTGACATCTGTTTGTTTCAGACGAGTCAGATCTTTAGGGTCAGGAGCGGGTGCTGCTTACTCCGGATCAAAGATGTAAAGTCCAGAAGCCAGGTTCTGTGATGTCATGGTCCTTGTTTCAGTTTCTGAGAAACTTCAAGGGAAGAATGTTCATTTTTTAAAACTTTAATAACATTTTGCACATGCAGCAAAAAAGCTGATGAAGAAAAGTGCAGAAGTAGTGGATTGGCCTGCCTGCAGTGTGTAAAAAAACCAAAACAACAAAAATGTGACACTGCAGTGACAAAATAACAACTGAAATTCTTCATTACTTGGTATCTTCAATGCCAGTACATCTTGTAAGTTGCTTTTTACGGGGTGAAAGCATTAAAAAGTGCTGAAAGCTTTACTGTCTCAACAACAAAATTTGATGTTCGCTAGTAAGTTGGATTTATACTTGTCTTTTTCCGTCTGTGGCTATTTGGTTTGTTTTCAAAGAGGCGATGTTGTTGGGCACGCAGCCATGATTATGACTGCCAGAGTTCCAGGTGGTCTCTCGGCTTCACCCCGAGTCCTCAGCATGAGGAGAGAGGGGGAAAGAGATGCAAGTCTTTATCTGATCTCCTTCTTCTTTGCTTTGACTGCTTCTCCAATCGAGTCTGCCCTTCTGTGCAAGGCTGTGCACACCCATGCTGACTGTGTTTTCATCTGAAACTCTTGCATCATTTTGCCCAAATAAGCCCACTAATGGAGAGCTTGTGATTCCCATTTTTCTCATTATGGATGCAGTAAAACTCTTGTTGGGATTCCTGCTTCTGACCAGCAGGTGGCAGTGTAGCATCTTCACCAGAGCAGGCTGACGTTGGTGCTCATAAATGACATGCTCTTAATTTGGACACACACAGTCACAAAATTACTAATCATCTCGGTTTTTAAAAAAGGGCTCATTGTTTCCAGTGCCAGAAGGAATCCCAAAATGTTCCTTCTGAGGGCTGAACGCTGTCAGATTTTCAGGATTTCCATAATTGCTGATAGATCTGATTCTGATGTATTCACAACACAGCATAAAAGATTTTAAAAGGATTTGGAAGCATGGGCTGATGCTAGTCACACCTGGGTAAAAGGATAACACGCATGGATTAAGACAGAGAGGGTTTTTTTTTTTTGGGAAAACTATTCATACTTCCTGGTTTGTGACTCTGAACTGGAGCGTTGACATACAGTAGCGCGAGAGGTCTGGAATGTTCCGTGGGTCCACTTCCACCACATGAATCATCGTCTTAACTCTCCCCCTCGTGTGCATGGGGACATAGGTGTAAATGATGCCTCTGCAGAGCATTTGTGGCACGCGTTGAGCACGTCGCCTGTTTTTAAAAGGCTGCGATTGAAGCCGTGCTGCTACCCTTCCACATGCTTCATTTCCACTTTTATGTTGGTTTTGTCACCCTGTCACGTCGAATGGTTTCACTTTCAAGTGCCAAAAGATGAACTGAAGTTGGTTAAATTTGAAGTATTTTACCAAAGTAAAAAAATAAATGAATAAATAAATACTCACCACTGTTTCCTAGTGAAGTGGGTTGAATATCAAATACTTTAAAAGCCTCAAGTATCTTCATCAAACTGACTCCAGGATCTTCACTGAGTTTACTAAGCTCGTATAAAATTCCATTAACTCATCGGCGCCATCTCCGTTCCTCACATTCAGATCTTTTAATGGATTTGGCAGCAGAGGCGTGTTTGTGTTTTGTTTTTTTTTTTCCCCCCGGCTGTGTGATGATGTCTTGTTGTTTGTCTCCTCGGATTTGAAAACACTGTTACGTGTCGATGAGGCTCTGCTCCTTCTGCTTTTCTTTGTCTATCTGCCGTTCGTTCTGTTGACGAAGAGAAACGTGCACAAAAGCCGGCCTTTACTGCTGTCTCGCTTTAAACAGGCCACTTTTTTCCGGCACTGCTGGCTAGCGTGTGCGTTTTCGCGCCAACATAAGATAATCTTTTCCCATAGCTGTGTGATGAATGCACATCTCCGAGCCTTTTTCCACACACACTTCTGTGTTCCTCAGATGGTCTTTTCTCTAACGATGTGTGACACCCGCAGCCCCACCGGAGCATCTGTGTTCGACACTTAGCCGGCGACTACAAGGCTTGCTGTTTCAATCATTCATTATGGCACCGTGTCTTCGCAAGGGCGCCGTCCCTGGCACTCGGCGCTGGCGAGGCCAGGAAAAGAGGGGGAACCGTCGTTAGCAAATATGTGCAGTGCACGTCCTTTAGGCTGCAGATATAAGAAGATGTGGAGAAAAAAAGCTGGAAAAAAAAAAAGCTCGAGAACAGTTCGGTTAAAATGCCGAGGCAGCAAAAATATTACGAAAGAAAATAAGTAGGCGCTGAGTGCTACTGATCAAATATGGCATCACCAGTTAGTCAGCTGCATAAAATGAGGATTTTTTTTTTTAGTAATTTTCCACCTTACAGAATTCAGGTGCATGTTAACACAATGCCAAAGAAGAAAGGCATCAGCACTGATCTTAGAGAAGCGGTTGTTGCGTCCCGTCAATGTGGGAAAAGTTTTTTCCAAACATTTATGAGTCCAGGGGATGCCTCAGTGAGGATGTTAAATGTTAAGGTTGATGACAGCAGAGTTAGAAAACTACTAAACTTGCTGCATTTGAAAAAAAGCCTGTCTTCTTTAAGAAGAACAAGCTATAACCCTTCTGGAACTAAATCCATTAAAGTCAAACTGTTTGACTTTAATGTTCACAGGATCATACCAGCAGTCATGCACAGTGATGTACGGGGTCATTATTTGGGCTTGTTTTGCATCCACATGACCCGGACACCTCCGCATATCAGAGTTTGAGTGAAACTGGGTCATGCTAAAGGAGCTAATCTGCAAGGAACTGACAAAAGAATAAATGTGCTGCAATCACTCAGTCCACGTCCAGGCTTTAAGCTGATTGAAATGATGTGGTTGGATTTTAAGAGAGCTGTGTATCCATGACTACCTCAATGAACTAAAGCAATGTTGAAAAGAAGAAAGGATCAAAATACTCAGAGAACAGCGTGAGGGACTGATAGCATCATAAAGAAAAAAATAAACTCAGGTTATTGCTGCTAAAGACGTTGAATACTGAGGTGTGCTCATCTGCATTTTACTTGAACCGATCTTAAAACCTAAATTTGATAGACGTTGCACCTCTTTTTTTTCACGTGGCTGTAATATTTTTTGAGAGCCGAGGCAAAAGAAAAAAATAAAAAGAAGAAGCTTAACTACAAAATACAGCTCCAGATACATGCAAAAGTTCCTCAGAGCTGCTGTGAAACAAGCCGATAAGGCGCCGGGGTTCAAATTTCCCTGTGGACCTTGATCATTTAACTCATTCCTCCCACATTAAACGCTCGCTTCTGTAATTGACTTTGGCAGTCCGTTGAAAGATCGATATCAAAGTAATTCTCTGATAGTTGAGAATGGCAATGCATACCTGCAGCTGACATTACAATAGACCATTAATTCATTTCAAAGAGCACGGGGCAGCCAGCACACGGAAAACAGGAGGTCATTATGTCCATAATTATTAACAGGAAGGGAGGAAAAAAAGAAATCACTTAAAGGATCTGGAGTGAGTTTATATCCGTGATAAAATCCCCATATCCCTGGAAAATACAAGCCGTCTGCAAGGGGGCTTAGGTCAGACTCAGTTCAGTATACAGTAATAGCTCATTTGTTCATCCGTATGAGTTTGCGTTGCTCACTCGCATAATTATAGACGTAAATCCCCAGAATCTGAACCGGGCACGCTCGTACCAGCTGATCTGAGCGCCGGGGCCCCGCTGTAAATTTAGAGAAGCTGGAAACAGAGTGAGAACACAAGCCACTTCGGAGGCGTCAAGTAAAAATAGTAGCGGCCCGGTGATGCTGGCGTACCTCAGTGAACATTTAGAGACAAGGGAGACTGATGAAAGCGACTGAAATATGATTTACATTCGCCCGGCGTAGGGCCCTGATGTGAAAGAGAGTTCAGGCGGGAGCGGGTGGGAGGGGAGGGGAGGCGCTGACGAAGATGGCTTCAGAGCGACGGAGATTCGGGCTGATTGAGCGGGAAGGTGGGAGGGTTCAAAGAAAAACCACTTGTAATAAAAAAATAATTCCTGTTGTAGCAGGTCAGGGAAGTCTGATTAGCAAATTATATTCATGTTTCAGTAATGGTTGGCTTTATCTGGACCCAATTAATGGCGTTGGTGTCGTTGGCAGTGACAGTTTCTACTTATCTCTTTATTTATGTCGTTTTAGTTTTTCGACTTGAGGCGTGAACAGAAGAATACAGTGAGAGAAAAATGAAATATCAACATATGAACCCATAAAAACAATCTGAAGGAGGGAATTTCCATTTATTCAGATGAAGTGAAAAAAAGGCAAAAAAACCCACCAAAAAAGAAAGAAAAAGCATCAAATCACTCTCCGTGGCTGCATTCTTGCTGTAGTCGTTTCACATAAAGATACACTCAAAAAACAAAAGACATAAAACCAATTCTCTGGTTTGTCTCCAGTACCTTTAGAGGAGCTTTACATCAACCATAACTACTCTTCTGGATATAACTTTAACGGGTGGTAAACTTCCAGCTGATGTAACATGAGTTAAAACAATTATAGTGTAATATAGTTTTTACCCCATCCACTTCAAAAAGGGAAGATTTTTTTCACTATTTTATTTGACACAATGATCAAAAATACTCAATGGTTTTAACTGTTCTAGGTGTTTAAAGTTTTATATCGACATTCATAATTTCTTTTAACCACAATCTATTAAGTGTATCCAGTAAGCATATTTTATTGTTTTTTCATGTTCATATAAAGCCTGTGCTTGGTCTCGTGATGCTTGTAACTGCATTTTAATGTAAATGAACATTAGTACGAATGTAACAAATGTCACATTGCATGATGTAATCAGATGAAATCGTCGTCGCCGCGCTCTGAGAATAGCTCCGCAGCCCAGCCTGCACTCGTGCTCCTGTTACACTTCGGCAGTTCCTTTCTGCACTTAAAGCTGGGGGAACTTTATCTGGTGCACACGAGATGGGTCAGATTTTTCTTTTGCACAAATGCACCCATTTGGGTCAATTAAATCCCTCCGCTCGGCCTTCACGGCTTCTATCGAGTGTCACCGAGGAAGACACCCAAGCCTGCAGGAATACAGACGGCGGTATCGAAAATGTGAATTCTTCTGTGTGGGTCCATTTTTGTGTTTTCCAGCCATCCGGCGCGTGTAGGCGACAGCGCCCAATTATTCTGCATATATTTACCCTTCATGGCTTCTCACATTGTTTGACGGCTCTGTCATAAAACAGCCGAGCTTCGACTTGGTGACAGGGTCGCTCCTTCGGCTCCGTCCATCACGAATTGTTGAAAATGTCAGCGGCTGCTGTGGCGGGCAGAACGTGGGAGCTGTTGGGTTGCGGTGCGGTTGGGATCGTGCTGATCATTGTGCACTTCCATAAGAACCTGCAGCGGGCCAGTAAAAACAGGAGGCAGAACCCGTGTGAACTATTGAGTAGTTTGCAGCTATTAGCAAAAGGTGAAAGAATGAATAGGAAAGTAAAATGAAAACTTCTGGGAATATTACAGTGTTGAATTACAGCTTCATAAAGAACAACATGAAAGTTGTTTCATAATATCTCCCACGAGAGTTCAGCCGTGTTATCTTAAAATGCACACCACTATCTTCAGTCCACTTTCAGCTTTCTAACAGTTTGTCAACTGCTTCAGCAGGGAAAATAACATTTGCATGTGTTTGTGATGCAAAGAGCTTCTCGGCTTTGGAGCTTTTTTAATGAAATGAGATCATTTTCCACTCCTGCACACCTGTGGCCAAAACAACTCAGAGGAGGTGGAAGTTGACAGGAATGCCGTGACTGAGTGTGAAACAGTAAAACACCAAGACTGGGAAGTGTTGCCCCAGCAACAAACTCTGGATCAACTGTTTCATGAAAGATTTGCTGACTCAGCAGAAAAGAGCTTTCGTAGGAGGAGACAAGGAGCTCCGGCTGAATTTGCAGGTAGACAGAGCTCAACTCGAGCGTCCAGAGCAGATCAGGCACGTGAAACTCTGCAGCAGCTTTCCAACCTCATCTTGGGCGAGAAGAAGCCTCACCTGTCGATGGATCCTTCTGCTGGCCCACCTGAGCAACCAAGCAAGCACCTGTCAGGACCCACAGCAGTTTTTTTTTTTTTAATCATCATGACACCGGGGATGAAGGTGCCATCACCCACCTGCTCTAGCATCCAGATAACACAACTCAGCGCACACCGCTGTCTGGGAAACTCCGGAAACAAACATGGACGCCTGCATTATTGACGACCTGACAGACAGACAGACAGACAGACACCAATTTGTGAGAGTGAAGTGTTGTGCGTCAGACAGCTTCTCAGCAGCACCGGACCACCGCGAGGGACTTTCACAGTTTCCCTCACTCTTCTACATCAACATGATGCACATCTTGTCTAATTCGGTGGTGGATGATAAAAATATCTTTGCGGTTGCCTGTTGGGGCAGCTGCATCAGAACCAGTGAGTCAAAGAAAACTTGAAAAAAAAAAAGCTGATGAAAAGGCTGGCTCGGAGTCGGGAACTGCTCCGGAGTTCCTTGATAAAAGTAAAAAAAGAACATTGCACAAGCTTTGCAACATCATAGCCAACGTTGCACATCCTCTAGACATCTGCTAGATAAAACACCTTCTCAAAGCCCACTTTTTACAGAACTATCTCAGAGGTGTTCGTATTTACTCTAAAATTCAGATTCCCTCTTTTATATTTGAAATTATTGTTCTGAACAAAAATATGCCACAATAACTAAATCCAAACCCCTGAAATCCAGGGAATCCAGGCTTTTCTCCATGCAGCTAGAAGACTTAAAAGAATGCAAGAATGTAATAATATACTGCATATCGAGCAGAGGAGGAGGATATGACAGGACGGAACCATAAATACCGCCGGAGGAAAACTCTTGGCTAAATGTTGCATCATGGATCCTATAAAGTCAGTACGGGACAGGATGAAAACATGTCACAAAAAAAGCCCCAAAAAACAACCTGTCAGAGAGGTAGATGAAGCTGCAGCGGTGACCAGAGCAGCGATGCTGGACATATTGTTTCTGTGTCTCACACATGGCTTCTCCGCTGTTCTGCATGTTTCGGTTGATCTACTCAGCCCCCGACGGCCTTAGCGGAAAAACTCAAATCACGATTGCAAGCCAGACACGGCCAAAGCCATCTTTTCGTTTGAGTTTTTTTTTCTCCTGCTTTTCCTTCCTCCCGTCCTCTCGGTCTCTGGGATCATGTCTCTTTTGTACCCACGTTTGCCCATGAGTGCCTCAAATATTGATGTAGGCGTTCCTCGGCGTGCTCTTGTTTAGTCATAACAACAAAAGTCAATAGAGGTTTGAAAAGAAAAAAGCTTTTGAATGCTTTCTGGTTTGTGAAAGGGAATATTTATGGCAAGGCTGCAGAAATACAGAAATGCATGACGTGAGCAGAAGACGGAGAGAGAGGATGGCTTTTCGCCTTGCGAGTGAACAGAACACGTGGTTGTATAACCGCCTGCATTGTCCCTTAACTCATGAGGAGGTCGTGGAAGTGGGCGGCCTTGAGCTTCAAACACAGGTATTTTATCTGTTCCGCTTTTTTTTTGTCATTTTAGAGAACAACACTGCATCTAAACATGGATGTTCTGCAACATGTTGTGCAAAATGACATTAACATACTTAAGTTAGAAGGTCATCATTTCAGAATAATGATTCATATTTAATCCGTGTACTTACTATTCTGCTTGTAGCAGGAGGCGGAGCCAGCTTTTCCACTTACATCCACCCTCCTCTTCCACAGTTTGTGCCTTTTTTTGAAATCAGCAATCCGTTCTAAGATACAGCTAATGCTGGATGATGTGACATCGAGTGGAAATAAAAATGAAGAAGCTGGAGGATCTTAGTCTGATCTTGGTCGCTGAGCAGCTCTCAAAGCTACATTTTCAGATTTAAGTCAAAACTAAGTCACATTGTTTTGGGCTGTGTCGCTTAGTTTGTGTAACAGCTGTTGACCCTGGCGTTTTCTGTTTTGTAACAGAACCTGGCTGCTGACTCATCATAAACGAAATTGCGTGTTTGAGTCGCAACTTCTCAAATGCAGAATTATACTGTCAACCAACTGCGCTGGATGGGAAAAAAAAGTCTTAATTTCACTACCTCGTAGCGCTCTTTGGCTGTTTTCCCTCTGAACTGTGCATTATCGGCGCTACGTTTTCACTAGCTTGAGATGTGAGACGTTGGTTTCAAATCACACCAGAACACAAAGGTTCTCTCTCACAATGACAGAAAATCCATCACATTCAGACATAAAAGCTTGATTTATTTTAAAGTTTTCTTCTTGCAAACCTACTTCTACTTACTGCTTACAGCCATCCATCTTAGACCTTGCAACAGAAATTAAAATCAAAGCAAAATATATATATACATATATAAGCACTGCTAACTTATTGGAATGAACATAAACCAATGTTAGATCAGATTAAATGTGCACCTGGTAAACTAATGGGATTACATCCTGTTTGTGCAAATCAGTCTCCTTTTTTTTTTTTTTTTTTTTTTTTTTTTTGAAAGATGTCTTTAAAGGTGACAATTAGTTCACAGAAACAGCTGAGGCCCTCACAGAGTCACTGGTGGATTCATTCAGTCACACGAGTCAGAGGTTGAGGAAGTGAGGTCAAAGGTCAGCTGCAAAGCAGATCTGCTTTCAAATAGTGATGCAACAGCGAAACAGACTTTTGACTTTTATCTTCTTTTTTTTCTTGAGATTGCATTCTGACTTTTAGTCAGAAAAGGGTGGAGTGCCCTCTCCAGGTTGGGTATCAGATACTGTCCCAGGTGGAGGAGTTCAAGTATCTTGGTGTCTTGTTCGAGATAGCAGATACAAGCGGCGGAAATGAGTTTCCTCCGTAGAGTGTCCGGGCTGGCGCAGAGATAGGAGAAGAAGCTCGGTTATCTAGGAGAGGCTCAAAGTGGAACTGGTACTCCTCCGCATCAAGAGGAGCCAGATGAGGTGGTTCGGGGATCTGGTGAGCATGCCTCCTGGACACCTCCATGGTGAAGTCTTCTGAGCATGTCCCACTGGGAGGAGACCCTGGGTAAAACCCAGGATTCGCTGGAGGGACTGTGTCTCTTGACTGGCCTGGGAATGCTTTGGGATACCCTCAGATAAGCTGGAGGAAGTGGCTGGGGAGAAGGAAGTCCGGGTTTCCCTGGTTAGACTAGTGCCCCCACGACACGACCACAGATAAATAACTGGTCAGAGATGGATGGATGGACGGACGGACAGACGGATAGCATCCTATACCACATTGAAATTGAGAACTGGGACGCTCTGAGGACAAAGCCAGAAAACTTGCTGACACGCTGACCTTTCTCTTCCTTCCAAACGTGCAACAAGGTGTTTAGCACAAGCGCCTGCTAATGTCAGGCGCTAATGAGGAAGTCAGTTTGCACAGCTACATAAAAGAGCCATAAAGTGTGCGTACTACAGGGAAAAGGTCACAGTTGATGGATGGGTTGTAAAAACTTTGCATCCAAAGGCGGGAAACAGCTGTCCTTTATTTGTTTCACCAAATAAAGCTGATGGTGCTAAAGAGGAAGCGTGGTGACAAAGTTACACAACCACCAGTAGGGAGGAGGTCAAGCTAGAGGGGTGGATGAAAAAAACATCGGACTTTTCCTGATTTAAATGAAATATTATCCATCAGTTTAACCTTCTGATCTTGGCAAGGCAAGTATTAACCTTTTAACCCTAGTCCTACCAAATTCTGTTTAGGCCCGATCGTATCTCACCTTTTACCACAGCAGCGTTGAATGGTAAAAGGTGAGCTCTTTATCTGTTGAGGATTTTTGCCAGAAACTCCTTTAGAGCGAGCTTGAAGCAGCAAGATGCCCAAGTCAGGGTTTTTCTTTGAGTTCCTCTGTGGGAGGGGAAGTATCAAACAATAATACAGTTTGAAATAATCCTGTAAGTTACTGGCAGTCGGCAAATGCAACCATTGCCTCATTGTGCCATTTTTATTGAACAAAACGAAGATAAAAGAACAAAAAAATCACGTGGGTCTTCATAACTCACCTTTTTGAGGTTTTCTAGGATTTGAATGTCCCACCCCCGCATTTCTGTTGGCTTGAAGTCTTGACTTTGATCCTATTCCAAAACTATGGTTGTTTTCATTTTTCCGATGCAGACGTGCGCTGCAGATCACTGTTCATGACTCACTTTCAGCCGCGCTTCAGCTGTCAAACGGACGGCCTCAGGTTGGCCTCCGGAGTACTTGGGTATGCAGAGGAGTTCGTGGTTGAATGAGTGCACGGCGCTGCGCTCGGCGGAGGGTGTGAGGTGGTTCTGCTGACAGGCTATATTTTGTTTTTGCCAAACATAGCACCCGGCACTCAGGCCAAACAGCTCAATTTTGGTCTAATCTCTCCTTGGAAGAGGTCATGTGGTTTCTTCAGATGCAGTTTTGTCAACCTGCTTGTTTCCTTCCGTAAACCTTTTCAGACAAAAACCCCGCTGCTTCGATTATGTTCTGATTGTGCTCTGTTGGACTCTAATGTTTAAAAGGACTTGAGTTGTAGTTCTTGGGCGTCTTTTCAGAGCATTGCATGCAGTCTGATCTTTGGATTAATTCCTAGAAATGTTCCCTCCTGGACCAATTGGCCCTTGTCTTGAAAGCTTGAATAATCTTTTTCGTTTATTTTTGTCAGAATTGTTTGGAAATGGGTTTTACGACCTGACAGGTCCACAGCTGCTTCTCTAAGATGACTGCTTATGTTTTTCCCTGTTGACATTTTGTCTAAAAATGTTTCACTTCATCTGGAGTTGATGATTAAAAGCCCGTCTGCACCGTCTCCTTCGAAATCCGGCGGAAGCAGTGAGGAGATACTTAATAACACCCACAAAAAACAGTCACAGTAAAAAAAAGTTATTTTTTATTGTCTTACAGCTTGTATCTACCTAGTACTCTGATAAAATAATTATTATGTTTATTACACATACATAAAAAAGAATAAAACAGGATTAAAAAAAGGGGCTCAAAATGTGCCACTAAAAAGCAGTTTGAAAAGTAAAGTGACCAAATTACATCAATGATGAATGAAGATAAAGACAGGGAAAGCTAAATGAATTGTTATATTGTAGGTCACACAGTCATATTTTAGTTTTATTTGACTTTTCCTCTGTTCGGCATGCAGAGCGGACCATTTCAGCTAATTCCCATCAAGTGTGAACTACCGCAGCAGTTTACCCACAATTCTGCATGAATTATTAAAAATAAGTGGACCATTCATGATATTTTATTTCACCAAGTTTGTTTTATGAGTACCTTTCTGTTTTACCTCAAAACACTTGGATTTTACAATCAATTTTAGATATGAAAGTGCATCAGTACATTATTACCATAAAATATGTTTAATAATATATGATAAAGTTCATTGTTTTAAAATCTATTGTCTTTTATAGAAATCAGATATAGCTATTGGAAACAAACTGTATGAAAGTTCTTTTTGTAGTTTTGTAGTATCTGTAAAGGGATTTTAAAAAAGGAGTAAATATATGTATATATCAATTTATATCTATAGGCAGTTGATACAGTATAAGAACAGATAGGCATAAAAATCAAAAGGGATTTACAAGTGTGTTCAGTTAAAAGTATGAAAAAAAAGTAATTTAAAGCCTAAGTCTTCACATTGCCACCAACTGACCCAAAACTCTCAATTTTGAATCTGTTTTGAAAGAAATGAAAAAACTAGGACAGGCGTTTGCTCTATTTTCTTAAAACATATATTTGTTGAAGTTAATTACGCTTTTCTAGTGAGGTTTGTGTTGACCTGTCTGAAAAAAGAACCTTTAATAGGATTATTAAGGTTTATGTAATTATTTAACATCATTGGAAACCGGCTGGCTCGACAAAAATGAAAGTCAGTGATAAATGCTTCATAAGGCATTTTTATCATCACTTATTCATTGGGAAATAGAAATATATATTACTAAATTGGACTGCAAAGTACTTGATAAATATATAAAATATGCAGATGGATGGGGCCCTGACTGTTCTGCTGTGGAAGGACCCCAGAGTAACATATGTCAGTTTTTATGTCCTTTTATGTCAGGGGGGAAAATCCTCCAAAATCACAGAAAGTCTGCAGATAAGTTCTGATTGGTGGAGTCCTCCAGACCCTAATCAGGAACTGGGCTCATTTTGAATGGAAGTAAAATGGAAATGGACATTTGTTAACTGTGAAACATGGGTGACCTTGTTGAATTTGGTGGTCCGTTCAGGGGTCCCAACAAGGCGGAAGAATGAACAAGCACATGGATTTTACAGAAGCCCACTCTGTCCATTAATACCCACTCATACACAGAGTTAACCAAACATTACTTTCAAGAATTTCAATGGAATTTCATTCCAGTTGGACACAGTGTCCACCCGAGACAATTAATTTGGAAATAAAAACGTATATTACTAAATTAGACTGTAAATTAGTACTTTGGTGCTTTGGGAGTAAAGAAAAGCAGGCTAAGCGATGCAATCAGCTGTCTGACCAATCAGAGAGCTTTGTTGCATTCAAGGACCTGAATTGCATTTTTTTAATTTCCTTTTCTTTGCTCAATTCCGAAAGTGCCACAGAAAATGGAAAAGGAAAAGCTAAAGGGAGAAGGTAAAAGGTTTGGGCAATGCAGTTTCTGATAGGTATTAAAAATCAGAAAAACGAAAATGAGAAACGGCATTGTCTTTTTAAATGCCTCAGTAGAAAAAATCCTAAATAAATGTTCAAATTCAGTTTTTTATTTCTCTACATGAAAATGCATTTTCCAAAAAGATTTTAAAATAACATTATTCAATTATTTATTTATTATTAATTACACAATTCCCTTTTAAAAGCTTTATAAAATATTCAATATGGAAACACTTTAGGAATTAGACTATTTATTTGTTGTTGCTGTTTTTTTTAAAAGTAATTTGAAATCCAATTTAGCATTCTGTTTTTGTTTTTATTTCCTAATGAATAACTGATAATGAAATTGCCTTAACATAATTTGCATGACATACCTGGCCTCCACAAATTACTACAAAACCTCAAATAACATTCTGAGGATTTTTTTTCACATTAAAGGAAAAGGAAAAATGTACGAATAACCAATTCAGCAAATGGCAATTTTTTTTAGATTTTTAATCTGTTCTGTTTTTTTTAATTTTTTTTGTCTCTCTCAGTGCTTTTGTATTTTGCATCATTTCAACAGACAGTATTTGAACAATATGCAGATATTTACATTCTACACTTCTAGCTATCTCAGTAATAACAGTCAAAGTTAAGATGCCGATCCTTTTCATGTAAAATAACTTAATTTGTGACAGGCCTCCATGCTGTCCACAGTTTGGTCTTTATTCTCCTCCATCAGCTCAGAATTACGCCTGATAATTGCCCACCTAATTACATTCGGTAACTTGATGGGTATGCAGCTTCAAACTTAATGATGTATAAATGAGCAAATAAAAGAACACCCTCCATCACCTTTTGTTAAGAAAAGGAATTTTCCTCATTAGTGAGAACGGCTCCTCATAAATGCCTCATGTTAGTCAGATGAGCCCATGGGGCATTTAATTATTTTCTTTAAAGGGATTCTGCACATTTCGTCTTTTCTTCTGTGATTGACAACTTAAGTTAAAAGTCATATTTTATTCGACTCATCATCGCTTTAACACAAAACAAAAAAAAAAGTAGAACAATTTTATGAGAAACTAATGTACAACCCATGACTCAATCGATATTGAAATTATTGATCATAAATGTGGTTTATTGGTTATAAAAGTTCACCTAAACTTCTGTGTGACCTTATCATTGTCTAACAGTTTTTGTAGAGAAATTTTAGACTGTTATGATCTTTTACGCGGGCTTGTATAATGGCGCCGTGGTAACGGTGGACTGTGGGTTTTTCTGACGCGTCTTTGTCACACCAAACAACCAACCAATCAAATGTCTTCCTTAGCACCAGCTGTGTAGCTACCGTTTCATTGGCTGATACTTGCATGAGAAGGTGAACATTTCCTGACTTCTGCTGGAAGGACTGGTACTGCGGTACTACTCTGGTAACGCTTGGTGTCAACAGTCATCGACTATGAGGTACCTGCATGTGAGGGATCGGTTACGCTCATTACCTTGTTGTATGACTGTAGCCCAAACTTCAGCTGTTGGACAGGTGGACTCACGTTTAATACTTCAATACAAAGATGAGTTTGGGGTTGTCTCTGGATATCTACTGAGGTCCTGACCTGCAGTCCCACCCCCTCACCACCTCAGTATCCATCCAATTTCTATACCTGCTGAATTCATTTCTGGGTCACGGGGGTCTGCTGGAGCCAATCCCAGCCCATTGAGAGGCAGGGGTACACCCTGGACAGGTCACCAGTCCATCACAGGGCCACAAACATAGACAAACAATCACTCACACCTACGGGCAATTCAGAGTTCTCAATCAACTTAACATGTTTTTGGACTGTGGGAGGAAACCGGAGTACCTAGAGAAAACCCATGCAAGCATGGGGAGAACATGCAAACTCCACACAGAAAGCCTCCTGCCAGGACCACCTCAGTATCTGATGTTTATGTAGCTGATTCTGCAGAACATCCACTAACCATGTACTAGTCATATTTACAGGGATTCCTTCCAAACAAGTCTTTCTGTTGTGAATTTCAACATTTAACATGTTAACTGAGGCTCATATCATATCTGATCATCACTCCTCCTACAGTAAATGTTTACCAGCTAGTTTCAACTGCCGCTTGTGTGTTTTATATGCCCTGCTGTTCACCTAAACTTGCTCCTCATTTCAGACTGGGAAAGGATTTTTGATGTTCTGATACATAAAAATCTTCAAAGTCAAAGGTTTTTACATGACCGTAGGGTTATGAGTGTACCTCTTCAGTGTCTTTAAATGCACTGATCTGAGAGCAGCATTCGCAGCTTGCTCTTTGATCTATCGACTGCCGGTGCCGCATGTGTGTTTTCTTTTCCTCATGCGAGTGCTGCAATAGTGCAGCAAGAAAATCGAACACAAGCAAACAGAAAACCGAAGCCCGGTGTCCATGGAGGTCAATGATCTGACTTGCTGGAGAGCGCCTGACCTGTTCAGGGGACCGCTTGCCTCCATCAGAACCAGGGATTTCTTTCTTGTAGTGGAATCTCAGGAGTCATGTTTGAGAGCAACCACGTCCATGTCATGGCAGCGGAGACACACTCTAGCACCACCAGAAGCTGGGTGAGTGTTAGAGGGAGAGTGTATGTGTATAAGGTTGAATTTTGTAACTCAAAGTGAACTAGCCCGACAGTCAGTCACATGTCTTGACAGCCCCTCGTAGTCATTTAGCACAAACCAGCCACAACCTGCATAAGACGCCTGCAGACACACACAGGCGGTCCAGACTGATCTCAAAAAGCAAATAAAAAAGAAAGAAAGGCTGAAAAATGAGTACAGAGAAGACAATTAGAGGTGGAAGGGTGGAAAGCAGGGAAGGGAAATGAGAGAGCGAAAGCAAAGGAAGGGAGGAGTGTGTGCTTCAAAGTAAGAGCTTAGAAATCGTACATCCATTTGAGGTGAGCGACCTTTCTCCACTAAGACGTGGCGGCATGTGATTCTGAACCAGCGGACCTCATTGATTAAATGAACTGCTGGAGCTTTGCCAGCTCCAGGAACAGCACTTTGAACAGTTCCTGAGCTGTTTCAGCGTAAAGTGTCCAAACCATGAGAAGCAGAGAGCAGCTCGTACTTTGGGCTCCAAGTCCACAAAACCACAACCAGTGTGTTCCTACTTCCAGCTTCGAACTTCCTGTCATGGCTTGTCAAGATGAAAACACAGCTGTAATACGGGGAGGACGTCCAGAGGGAAAATCCTGTTGGAGCTGAGGAAGACAACGTCCTGAAACCGAGACGTATCTTTGTCGTGCAAGAAAGGAAAAGTTAGCAAGGCTAATTCCTCATCTCTGCATCCCTGAGCCAGCGATGATGTGATGGTGACATTCCAGCTGTCAGTTACAATTAAACTGTCATCTAACATCTGGAAACTGGGAAAAAAATAGATTGACTTTGAGTTAGATGTACTTTATTTGAAACACGACCTCATTGTTCTCCGTTTAATTCATTCCTCAGTTCGCCATCATCAAGTGACTCCCAGAGGACGCCGTCTCTGTTTGGGACGGATATTTATTCGATTTGATTCAGGTCAACGAGACATTATCACTCCATCCAGAAGAATGAGCGCGTTTTTATTGAGGACATTGATATTAATTAACAGTTGACATTTTTAGAGTTTAAAAACGAACACAATGTTACGTACACTTACTGCTTGTGGACTGTTAAAAAGAGCTCTGTGTGCTGAGATGTGTTTCAAAAAGAAATCCTGACCTTTGGAAATGAAGTCATAACAGTTTGCAAAATTTTATGCAATTTCTTGGAAAATTTTACGAGCAAACAAAGAATCATGTGGTAGCTGCAAAGATGCAACGTCACTTAAATTGTAACAGTTCAAGGATAAAGTCACAATTTGATATATAATAAATGTATAAAGTGTTTAAACACTTCACTTACAATAATGTGTGTTAAATGAACATACTGGAGTTAAAACAACACTATAGGATCAAAACAGCAGGAACCAAATCGGTGTTGAGTTAGAACGGATTATAAGTAAAATAACAAATAATGTTAGCAATGAAGCTACGTCAGTTTTATCAACCACTTTGATTAACGTCTTCTAATTCCTCTTTTAGGACTTTCATTCTCATTAAATAACCACTTCATTCTAGTAATTCCAGATTTATTTTTACTTCCAGATGCACCTCATTTGGCTAAGTATTGGCATTCCGTCTCTCTCGGCTTATTTCGAACAAAACCATTAAACTCCAGTCTCGTCTCGCTGACTTATTAAAAGTGGCGTTTTTTTCAAACGGAGGAGTGCGGTGGGAGACAAGAAGAAGAAGAACATTTGAGAAGCGAGAGTGGGAGACCGCTCTCCATGGAGACCCTCCGTGCACCACAATGTGTCATTAAAGCCTTGCTAGGGGCACGGCTTGTTAGCGGATAGATGTCAACAGTTCAGACAATCAGAGTAAAGTGTAAAAAGCTGCTGCACATGTGACGCTGGGCCCGATTCACAGACCGGCCTGTCAAACAAGGTGATTTCTTCTTCTAATGGGCACCAATGTGAAGGTGAAGGATGTCACATGTACAGCTATTTCCTGTTACCATGGTTTCGCCATCAGGGCTCTTGCTGTCCTCTTTGTAGGCGTCTGTCACACATGAAACAATCCCAGATGGCCAGCTCTGATTTTATTAGCGGAGCAGCTTCTTTTCAGAGGATCCAGTGATTTTTTTTTTTTTTTTCTCTTTTTTTTTTTTTTCCTGCAGGGATTATCTCTAGCGACAGGCCTTCTAGCGATGTTTAGACAGATTTCACCAACCACTGTCCCTTATTAACTCACTCTGCTGTCACTCTACTGGAAATAGGCAGGAACACCCCTCCTCCACCCACCGCCCCCAGCTCGCCCATCCTCCCTTCCTGCTTCCGCTGTGGCAGTGGGGCAAAGGAGAGCATATGGCAGCGAGTCAAAGCTGGAACGCACTTGTTAATAGCTCCACGTGACGTTGCATGAGCCGAGTCACCGGCAGAAATCTCATGTTTGAGGAGCCAACAGATTTGGTGACTTTCATTTGTAAAATGTTTATTTCATGAGGTGTTTTCTGTGGCACCGACCATGAACTGGTTCACTGGGGTATTTTTTTTGTGAGCAGAGTAGGGTTGTTGATTTCTTTAAAGTTTGATTTTTTTTCCTCTGAAAGAATTTGAAAACATTCGTTATGTTGGTTACATAACTCAAGGCCGATTTCCAATTTGTTTAGTCTCAATTCTCAAGAGGTCCGTGGCGAGCAGTGTGATGGTCATACAAGCATTTAAACCCATTCTTTTAAAGAAATGAACCTTTCAAGCTCACAAATGTATATTATACATACTAACTTATGATTATGAGATAAAAAATTTAGGTCAGACTGAGTGAACAGTGCAAAAAAAAAAAAACACTTTTTCAATTCATGTATCAAGATAAAAAATAAATAGATGAATAGTAATAATAATTGGGTACATATAAATACTTAAATGAATAAGAACATGTAAGAAATGACAAAGTTTTATTATTATGCCTCATTTCCTTTTCATTATTTAACATGATTAAGAAGCAGAAATAGATCTTTTTTTTGTGTAACATCATTATCGTTGGGGGATTTTGGTCCACTCTTCTTTGTTATTTTTCTTCACATAAATAATTTTTACAATTATTCTTTTATCCCAAGCTCTCTTGAGGTCCTCCAGCAGCAATAAACGAGCCCCCATCATCACTCCTCCTCCACTGTGCTTGACAGTTGAAACGTTTGCACTTCTGTAGTCTTTTATTTTTTTAATGACCAAGCATGTCAAATGTGGTTTGATCTGTTCAAAGAAAAGTATTTCTGAAATGTTTTGGTTTGTTCTGATACAGACTTGAACCAAGCTGCTATGGTCGGTTTGTTCAGTCTTTGACAGTACTGCCAGCTTCAGTTTCATTTGAAGGAATTCTTGACTAAGATCTTGACTAAGATCTTGTCCAGGTTCTGTCTTCTGATAATTCACACATAATTATGCTATGTCACACAGCAACGACAATGAAAATAGCTTGCAGAGCTACAGTCAACGTCATGAGTAAGAGAGTCAAGAGCGTAAAAGACAAAATCAGAACGGCACCAAGGAACAGATTGTCCAAAAGTAAATTCATGACAGTGAGACACTTGCAGAAGCAACACTCCTCTACTCTACAGGTAGCCTCTGAACTCGCTTTGTCCTACTTTAACTTGGAAAGTTTGGGTTAGCAGGTGCTGGACAAACCAGCAACATTCTGAAAACATACATCTTTTTTCTTTTTTTTTTTTAAATTGCATTGTCTCTGAGCATTGCAATGATTGACCTCGGGACAAACTTGGTGGCATTCCGCTCCCGGGAAGATTGGAAGCTGTTTAGTATGTTTTCCATTTCTGAATAATCTTTCTCAGCGTGTAAAGATGGACTCCGGATTGTTTGGAATTGGTTCTATAATTCCTCCCACATTGATGGGTAGCAGCAGTTGCTCCTCTAAGGTGATTACTGATGTTTTTCCTTGTTTGCATTGCATTAACATCTGAATGCTGAAAACTACTAAAAGTCTTATAGAAGTGTTCACACTTACTGACTTTTTAAAAAAAAAAAATTATTTGGTGCTCTTGGTCTTTAACACAATTCTTCAGCATTTTGGCTTATTTGTTAATTAAATAATAAGTTGTAATATGTCATGTGCTGGTGTTCAGCTTAGGTTTTATTGATCTCATCTCTTTTATCAAGCCCTGAATAGTTGAATTTCCGACCTCATGTGCATATTTGTGTTGGGAAATCCATCTGCAGAGCCAAACAATATTAAAAATAAAGATGATCAAATAAAAACGTACCAATCTAGTGGATGTAAATATGATTTGCAGTATAGATGAGACACTCTTCTGTTGAGTTGGATTTGAGATGCCTTATTGCAATATTCATTATTAAATTCCTGACACGAGAGAAGATTTCTGGTGACTTTGGTGGAAGAAAGGTTATTGAATGGCCGTGGGCTAGTAATGTGAGGGAATGCTTTAAATAAGTCATGGCCACGACTTCCTGTTGCATTGCAGCTTGATGGCTAAATTGTGGCCACATTTTAATAATGCATGCCTGCAACATACTAAATCTGTTTCGCTGTAGGATGAATGCCCTCGGTGCCATGGAGCTCTCATCATGCAAGTAGCTCAGATAAATAGGATTTCATCTGATTTTATTTTAATCTTGGGAGGCATTAGAAAGAGATCCACCAGTCTCTGGCGGTTAAGTCAAATCTGATCATTAGTTAAAAAGAAAAAAAAAACCCTCTTAATTCGGCTCTCTTAAAATGTATGTCTAAGTAATACATGACGATGGCTTAATTATGCATTACTTTCCCATTTTTAGAACTGGGATTCCAGAACTAATTAAAAAGTTGTGAGAAATCCTCTTTCAGCAGGATTTCTCTAATGTAGCAGAGAACAGCATTACTACTGATACTTATGGTATGAGTAAAAGATGTTTTTTTTTTTATTAAACAGAAAAAAAATTCAATTGTCACTCCTTTCAGAGGAACCAAGGACTGACAGAAAACTTCCATGGATGCTTTCAGTGTGTTGTCAGTTATTTCTGTTTGCAAATTTAACAAATATCCTTGTTTTTTATGTATATAACCTGTAAATTAGACAATATCATCAAATGTACATAAAGGCATCACAACTCCAGTTGATCCATCCATCCAGGAATCAGGTGTGTTGAGGTAGGGAAACATCTAAAACCTGCATGAGGACCAGAATTGGACAAACTTGCTATATATTGTATTGTGCATCATTATGAAAAGTTATGGACAATCAGTACATTAGTGATGTATTATGTTTTAACTGTGCAACAGCAATGACACAGTAATGACAGTTTATTCTGCTGATGAGTTCACTTCATTGCCTCCCTTAGATAGTGATTAAAGATGAAACTGTCTGAAAGAGGTGCTGCACTTTCTCTGATACGTTTGATTGATTTCTCAGAATGCAAAATCAGACTGAAACCATTTTTGATTTTTTTAAATGCACAGAATTGGTGTGTGGTATTTTGACCAAATTATCAGTCCTCATATTGACTGGTACAGGCCAAACATAAACCATTAAATACATCAATTAATCATAAACTAAAAAAACTAATAGTGTTGATCAAATATTAGTACTTGAATAGTGTATTTTTGTAGTAATGATTTAGAGATATATTTCAATATTAATAGCTGTTCTTTAAAGACTAATATCTATGAAGAGGTTGTTGGGAACTTCAGATTTTCAGGATAACCGAAAAGCTCAAATACTTTCAGCAGAATTGTTGAATGAACTGCATAGATGGCGGTGAGGAAAGACACCTGCTGAGATGTGGAAAAGCCAGAAAATTAAGCTTTACACTGACTGTAGCAAAAACTGCAGACTTTGTGATGGGTTGTCATGGAAACCTACAACCATTCAGTTGGGGATGCTGGAGTTTTATATGGTGTTTTGTTCACATTTGCTGACAAGTTTGTTCTACACTTATGACATCACTTTTATTATATCACAGATGGCATTAAATATAATACACACACACATAATATATAAAGGAAGAAGGTTCCGGGCCTTTCTGTGTGGTGGTTTTCTCTGGGTTCTCCAGGATGTGAATGTGTGTAGTGGTTTTTGTAAATGTGAGGCTGTGATGGATTGACAACCTCATACTTAAAGAAAACTGGGATAGGCTCCAGCAGCTCTCTGTGACCCTGAATAGGAATAAATGGGTATGGAGAATGGATGGATGTTAAATAACTTACAACGTGTAAAACATGAAATATAAATAGAAATATTTCTTCTAAGTTATTAAAGGAGACATTGTTTGAAGTTATCAGTACTCAAAGTGGGAAACAGATGGCCATTTCCAGACATTTTGGTCAAATCTAAGGTATTTCTGCGTTAGCTTTGCACTTGTCAACAATTTAAACAAATTGTAATTACTTTAGAGCACATTAGGAAAAATATCTCAAGTTTTCCACATAGTCATTATAAAACAAACTCTCTGCTGGTCAGGGTTTTTAAATTATGTCCAGCACTCCTACGTGAACACAAATCGTGTGACCACAACTCATTTGGACCTGAGACATTTTGACATGAGTACTTTTAAAAAAGTTGGAGATTACAAGAAAAAAAAAACATTAAATAAACCAATGACTTGGTTCAAGTTTTGTTAGCATATTATACTAATTTAGAGGTCCAGTGGATTTTTTTTCTCTTAATTTCAATCTCTACAACTGCGACATATGTAAGGAAAAAAAAACTAACAAAAATGAAAGTAGCATCCATTGTTTACATGTTTGTCTTTCTTTTTATCTTCTTCCATGCTGCTAGGGTTTTCAAACAGTAAAAAAAAAAAAAAGTGGGGATTGCCGCCACCTTGTGGTCGACTGTGGTATTTATTCAGTCAACGGCGCTGCAGTGTCATGGAGACATGGGGCTGAGAAGATGGTTGACCCAACTGCAGTTCCTTGACTGACCACAAGGGACTGGCTCTAAAAACTCATCTATCTTCACCCAACACAGAAAACAAACCAAAAAAAAAAAAAACAGATGATGTTTTTTCAAAGTGTAAATATTGCCTTCTAGTAGTTTACCTCGTGTTCTGTGAGATATGTTTTACCAACTCAGTTAATAGAAAAAGTTCTTCAAAACAGCTTCAGAGCTGATAATTCACCACTCAGAGTAAACAAACCCATCAGACCCAGAAAAAAGGATAAATGTCTGAATCCTCCTAATCGTTCACTCGGTGACATTCTCTCCTGTACTGTATCGAGCCGTAATGAGCTCAACCCACCTGAGAGGCACGTCCAGACATCCCTCACACGCCGGCCTTTGAAGCAGCCTCGTGGCTCGTGCAGTCAATCATCCACCGAGCAAAACAAAACCCGCTCCAGATAAACCGCTAAGTTTAATGTCAAGCATCAAACACGGGCCCCTCCAGAGCTCCGCGCTCCTGCTTGAGCTTCATTCGGCGTGAGAGCTACGACAGCCGGAGAGTGACTGGCAGTGATGTAAATGGGGAGATTATGTTTACATCCATGGTTTGTCATTGTGTGTTAGTGTGTACAACATCGTCGGAGACTATGCAGATGACAGTGCCTTTCCTTCGGGGATTTGCTAAATGGGATTTTTGGAGTGCCGGAGCGTCGTCTGAAACCATCAGCGGAGGACCGGGGGCCCGACCAGACAGATACACGCTTGCTCCGCGTGTACCATGTGGTCTCTCTGTGTGCAGAGCCGTGGCATGTTTTATGTCACTCCGTGTTCACCATCGCCCAGACGCTTTTGTAAAAGCACCGCTGGGGGTGGTGGTGGGTGGTGGTGGGTGGGGGTGGGCCACATTTGCTTTGCAAATGGAAGAGCATGCATTTGCAAAGCCTCACACAGGTGCGTTTGTTCCTGGTGGGGATGATTTGCAGCTGGACCGCTGCACTGCAGCGGCTGACTTCGAAGTTTTGACATGATGGCTGCGGAGGGAAAACAAGCGTGCGCATCAAGGACGTGCCATTTACAGTTGTAGCTGTTATCAATAAAAGCACATGACAACACTTCCAGTTACAGCCTGCGTGGCTCTCTGAAAATTCAGCCTGGTGCTGTTTATTCTAACTTTCCAGTCAATGCCTAATGTTCACACTGTGTTCAAGGTCATTTCTCCTCACACTCAAATATATGTGTGTGTGTGTGTGTGGAACTGGTCATGTGTGTGCATAAGTTGTATAACGGCAGCAGTGACTCACTGAAATCCATCCACGGAGCCTTTTTTCATGTTTAAAGTGCATATCCTCTGTTTCTCTGCGTCTGTCTGCGGTCCCGGCTGGTTTTGTTGACTTGCCGTCACCTCTCCGACTCCCAGGTGCTTCCCCTGATAGCGCTCTCTCTCTCTTTCTCTCTCTCTCTCGCTCTCTCTGACCAGGAAGTTGCAGCCGCCCCCCTGTCCAAAAGAGTGACATCCAGTAGCGTCGGAGAGTCTGACAAGTCGACACCTCTGAGCATGGCCTCGCCTCAGGATACCACCGTCCGTGAGTGTTTTCCATCTTTTTCATTTGGGAATTGTGTTTTTGAAAAATCTTTGACGAGGCTTCAGATGCAACACGTGGCAGGGAACCCCACGGTTCCACCACTCTGACAAACAAGCAAAGCCTGTGAGATGGTTAATGCAATGTTTTGTCCCATTTGCTCTGCGAGATAAACATTCTGCAGAGGGCTGCTTTTGGAAACTAGATTGCTCATTTCCAGATAAGGCCTCCGCTTCCCGGCAGCTTTCTCAAGGAAACCTGGAGGCTTTCTAGATGCTGAGCTTCCATGTCTGCGATAGCGCCGCTGTGGTGGTCACTTCCACTTTGTTTTTCCACCGACGCTGATAACAGAAGCGTACAGTACAAGTTACAATCCTTTTTCTCTTTCCAGTCTGAACAGATCAATACTGGCCTCACAGAATATTGATTACAGAGGGACTGCTGCTCCTCTATGTGTTTGTCAAAGTTAAACTGAGACATTAAAGACTTTTAGCACCATTATCCTATACTACAACTACAAAAGTTGCTTTTTTTTTAGGATTCTAAAATGAATATTATTGTAAATAATCTGCAATATTGAATCAGGAGGGCAACAAATTAATATATTTAAATCCTTTTTGCCTCAAATTTTATTGAAAAGATTCTTCAACACTGGCTTGATCGTCGTCACATTTTTATATTTTTCTCTTACTAACACATATCAAGTTATTCAGTGGATTTTTACCGAAAAACATAAACCCATGCATGGCTCACTTTTGTCCAATTCAGCATACTTTCAATAGATTGTTTTAACAAAATGAAGGTAAACAGGCTCACAAAGGATCATAAAGACAAAAGTAGTCTTTTGTTGCAGGCATTACAATACATGACTGATGACCTTAAAGGAGTGAAAACTTTAAAAGGTTTCTTCTGTTTATTAGAAGAGCATTCATGTCTATCTATCTATCTATCTATCTATCTATCTATCTATCTATCTATCTATCTATCTATCTATCTGTCTGTCTGTCTGT